>JARFOD010128553.1:0-13970 GCA_031763545.1 Mopalia muscosa
ACTTATATGACGACGGACACAAATACAGAACATCACAAACAAATTTGCTTCCCGTTACCTTTTAGCTCTGCGAACACCAGGGCAACAGAAAGCAATCTCTTTCTCGCCTTTTACGATCGACCGAGGAAGCCGAGGGAGTATTCTGCAGGGCCATGGCCCACCGCTTCCTCACGGGAACAAGATAGAAGCCAAACCGCTTAAGATAGAGAGTTCAAATTTGGAAAACAGCCTAATATGATGCTAAACTGAACTCCTATTGAAAATGGGGTCATTCCGAACAAATTTCAGGTTTCAATGGCAACAAATATGTCCGCATCTCTTACTTTTTTTTTTTACATGACCATGTTTACAGGAAAGAAGCCAAACCGCTTAAGATAGAGAGTTCAAATTTGGATTGCAGCTTAATATAATGCTAGACTTAACTTCTATTGAAAATGAGATCATTCCAAACCAATTTCAGGTTTCCATGCAAACAAATATGTCCACATCAAATGATCGTTTGAGTGAATGAATTTTAATGTGACTTCGAATTCCCATTGTAAACATGTTTTTTACATGTCAACTCGATATTCAGGGTTGTGTTAGCCGCCCATTTCTCGCAAAATGCGATCGTATAATTCGGACTGAACATAACAAAAAATGTATATACCAAAAACTCCATATAAACCCACTTTTTCAAGGCTGCAACAGGGATCGCCAATATATAGGCCTATCCTTTAACATGGAAACACGTTCCCATTCTAATGAAACGGGAGCTCAATAAGTTACAATAAAGAAACGTACCATAAAATATTTGATTTACTGACTAATTAATTCCTTAACACATTCCTGAGTCAACTGAGATGTGAATAACAAAATAAATGAAAATATTTTGTCATCCACTTACCTTACTGGTATTCTACATTTTGGAAAATATCTTCATTTATTTTTAATTTATACATGTCTGATTGTATAAAAAAATTGCCAATCTACCCCTGTATAAAAAAATTGCCAATCTACCCCTAACATATGTTAGAATCCTGCATCTCTGGAAACAACTTGTGATTTCTGGACCACAACTTGCCGGTCTGGATATTACCGACGAACTGAGTGTCAATTTAATGAGGCTTCCATAAAAAGATTTTAACACCAGTAGTTGAATTTGTAGTTCATTTTTATGGCGGATTTTCAGTGTTCTTTGCTTTAAATATGAAGAAAAAATCAAGAGGAAACCTCATAAAAATCACCACTGCGACACAAGCATTTTGTGGTTTGAATAGTCAATACTTCTAATAAATGTTTAATATCAATTACTTTTACCAGTTCTTTTAACTGTTGTACCTTTGCCTATTTATCAAAACACTATAACCAGTGACCAAAAGCACTGCATCTGTTAACTAATTGAGATTTGACTGAGTGATACATGTAATTGGATTCATTTAGGAAGCTATTTTGGTAAATAGCCAATAGTATAATGTGCATTAAAAAAATTAAATAAAGTCTCCTGAAAAAATACGGAATTCTATAATTTACCACAACTTGTATACAGCAAATTGAGTTTTTAAGCGTCCAGGATCTGCAGCGCCAGGGCCCAGACTGAAAAACTTGCTCACTTCGCTCACTGGAGTACAATTTGTTTTTTTTTTTCAAGCCGTTAAGGACACACCCCTTTAGACCTGGATATCACCCTGTATGGCAACAAATATATGTGGATCTGTCACTTTTTTTGACATGAGAATGTGAACGTAAGAGAGTTCAAAATTGGAATGCAGCTTAATATGATGCTAAACTACTTAAATATCACATTTTGCAATGCTTAATCAGCTAACATTCTTAATAACCCCTGTCCAGTAAAGAAGAGCTTTATGTCACAGCTATAGTGATTCTACACTTGTTATAAAATGTCAATTTGTCCTCAGAATTATATAGATTTTTTTTTTTTAGAAACATGAAAAACCCAAGTATGTGTTATGTCTGGCATTTGCTGATAATGGAGATGTGATCACAGGGGATTCAAATGGAAGCATCTTTGTGTGGGGAAAAGGTACTACAACTTTCCTCTATTCCACATGATCTGAATTATTTTTAAGAAAAATGTCTACCCCAGGCATACTTTTCCTTTTGGCTTTGTGTTTATATGCCCCAAACTTATATGGCTATATTTGAACTAAGCTGTTAAATACTTTTAATAATTTAGACCATAATAAAAATTTTCATTTTAGCTATATAAAATTCATATTAAAAATCAACTTTTGTTATATAAATTTGTCCTACCCCACATACCTATTAACCAAAGATAAACAACAAAATATTTATAATTTTACTTTTGAATGCTTGTGAAACTTTGTCAAACTTTGCTGCAATACTCTGATGTTTCCTTTGCAGGTGGAAATAGAATAACTCAGGCAGTAAATGGTGCTCACGAAGGCGGAGTATTCTCCCTCTGTGCCATGAAAGACGGAACTCTTCTCTCTGGAGGTGGAAAAGACAGAAAAATAGTATTATGGGATGCACAGTTTAGCAGATCTGGCATAGAAACATTGGTACTTGCATTTTTATATTTTTTTTTTACGACTGGAAAAAGTGATTCCTTTGTTTCCAATCAATCCATTACCTACCCTTGAGTACACTTTAGTTGACTATCAATTAAGCAGACAAACTTTTATTTTATTCTCTTTGGTATGCATTCTATTTGTTTTAAAAATGTTCAGCCTATCATACATGCTGTTTATTAAATCTCTGTAAGGATTTTTCTCTTCTTTTTTTTTAGATCCCAGAACAGTTCGGTCCAGTTCGCACTATAAGTCAAGGTCATGGTAACCTGATACTGGTTGGAACCACACGGAACTGTATCCTGCAGGGAAGTGTAGATCTGGAACTACAACCAATTGTACAGGTAAACTACTGAAATTTAAAAATTAAAATTAAAAAGCTATAATTTAAAGATGTACAACATCGATATAGTGTTGAGACATGATCTTTTTCTATAATCATAAGTTCACATTATTATCATCTGGGGGGAACTATCTGTGATAAAATGATTAATTTTTAATTAAATAACTATGTTATGCTGCATTGATGAGTAATCTTGCAATAAAAGAGTATTAAGTTATGACATAAGGACGGAATAACATCCCATACAGATTGAGTGTTTACAAAAACAGTATTGTTTCGACACTTTTACTTTTTGACAAAATAATATCCCAAGTTGGCAAAGGGAAATCACTCTGTTTTAGTATGAAAACTCCCCTTTGGGTCATTTGAAATGAAAGATCCATGAGTGGAAGCTTGACATCATGTTCTCCGTGCACTTTAGCACTCCTTTATGAACTCCAGTAATGATGACATTACAGACTTTATATTGTTTGACATGATATAACTAATGGGTACATTTTGTTTACAGCTAAGCGGTGTGTGTGGGTTACAGTTCTTATCTCAAGTCATCATATATAGAACGAAAAAATAATACATGGAATACTCTAATTGCTGTTATGTACTCTTGAGCAGTCATAAAACACCTGTCAAATAAACTTAAAAACCAAATCTTAATTGGATTATTGTTTTTTCAGGGTCATGTTGATGAGCTGTGGGGTTTATCCACCCATCCATCACAACAACAGTTTCTCACCTGTTCCTATGACAAACACCTGTATCTTTGGGATGCTATGTCACATACTGTGGTCTGGAGCAAAGATATAGAGGTATGGGAGTCTTTATCATGAGACACAAATAATTGTTCACCACTTATAAATGCTATTCAGTGTCACAAATATGAGTGAACAGGCTTGCTTGAAACAAATAAACCAAATAACTTCAAACTTGGTATATAGTTTCTTCCTATTAAGTTTAGGCCTGAGTATCTTGAAAAATGTCACGATACGTATCTCGATATTCACTCATCATACAATCATATCTCGATACACTGATTGTCAGCAGCATTTATTCTTTGACGATACTTTTTACTTTCTAACCTCTTTAAAGAGAGGGTCCACCTTGCTTCCTTATAGTGAACTGATAAATTAAATGATAATTATTGTACACTAACAGTTTTGAATACAGTAATGGGAGAAAAAAAAAACGTCTTAAATTTGTAAATTTGGTTGCTAATTTACAATAGCTATAAAGGATGAAAGAAATTACAGAAATATGCTTGAAGAATTGCTGAAAAAAATAAAACAGAAAATACAACAACAAAAATTAAGAATTACATATTATAGTGTTTCACATCATTTTTGTAAAGCAAATATTTCTGAAGAAAAAAAGACATATTAAAAATGATAAATGTATTATTTAATACTGTTAAATATTCATCGTAAATGGTAATTTTGGTGTCAAAACTTTGCAAATAAGCCATATTGAAACAAAAAAGTAGACACGGGGAAGGTTTAAAACGTACAAGTAACACAATCTTTTCACAAGGTAACGAAAATTGGACACTGACTAATTCTTCAGGGTTATCTTTGGGCAAAATCGTTTGTGTCATATTTTAATTATCGTGGTTAAAGCGACAAATCAAATCGTAATAAAACTCTACAGTGGAATTAACAGCAGCAATGCCGAATTCTACCACAAATAACGAAATCTGCTGCACTATTTTAAATGTAGAGTTACCTCCCTTTTCATACATATCGCAATTCAAATGTGACGATATGATAAGCGTATAAAGGGCAGCTGTATTGAAATATCGGTGAATCATTACACCCCTAATTAAAATGACGGATAGTATTGCAGTTCACCAATTTCCGTTAAACGAAATGGCTGTTTTACATAATGTTAGCGTATTTATGCCTGTATGTGTTAGCAGAGAATAAATTCACAGATGAGCATGGCTAGAGAAAGTAGGGATACAGGAATGTCATTGCCGGGAAAGTCACAATTCTCACGGGTAATTTTTAGACAGGAAAATTTTTTCATCATTATTGAAAGTCGATAGGGAAGATGATTTTCAAAGAGGGTGCTATAAAACAATATCTTACTGTCTACAGATAACATAGATGTGGTTGTATTTAATTAGTTTTCACAACAAATATGTCCAATGTTGCATACAAGGGCTTAGGCAGACACCTGGACACCCTGAAGTGAACAATTGCCTCATTTGGACACTCTGTTTTAAGAAACTTTAACATGCAGGAGATAGGAAAAAGACACCCAGTTATATGAAAAGTGAAGCAAAATGGCCATTTTGGACACCCTATTTCTGATTTCTGGTTAATCCCCTGGTTGCATATTTGACTGGGATTATGAGCATATTTTTTATTTAAAAAAAACCTCTACCTATGCTTTGTTTTTCCTTTTTTTGTTAAATACAAAACAATAAAACATAAAAACACAAAGCTGGTAAAAAAAAGTATACTAACCTATAATTACCTTTATGTCTCTGTTGCAGGATGCTGCTCACTGCTGTTGTTTCCACCCAACTGGTAACTTTGCTGTAGTTGGTTGCCAAGGAGGGAAATGGAAGGTCATAGATTTGACCTCTAGAGAGTTTGTGGGATCTAACACTGATGGTTCAGAACAGATTGAATGTGTGCAATTTTCCCCAGGTATAACCTCATATTACAAAAGATATTTCATTCAGACCAAATAAGTGGATGGTCTCCACCTTAAGATGAAAGCTAGTAGTGAACCAATAAAATTGCTTGAGTTAAGTATTTGACTCAACATTAAAAGTTATTCTTATTGTTAAGCATCTTGTGATTATCCTGTCTTATCCTTGCTTGTTACCCGTGGAAGCAGAAGTAGTTTCCTTAATCCAATGGGTTTATTATTAGTGATTTTTGTCATTTTTTACTACCATGACCAAATCTAAAATTAAATGCTCAGCATTAAGGTAGCTCTGTGTAACATTAAAAAATTGATTGACACAATGCTATGCGATGCATTAGGCACTGTATTTCTGATAATAGTTTATTGGCACTGGGTTAAAACTGGTCTATATCTATGTGTATTTCAATGATAATTTATTGTCACGGTAAAACTGGTCTATATCTATGTGTATTTCAGATGGTAATTCATTAGCACAGGGTGAAACTCATCTTTATGTATGTGTATTTCAGATGGTAATTTATTGGCACTGAGTTCCAGAGATAACATAGTCTATATCTGTATATTTCAGATAATTGTTTATTGGTACTGGATTTAAACTCATCTATATCTATGTGTATTTCAGATGGTAATTTATTGGCACTGGGTTCCAGAGATAACATGGTCTATAACTGTATTTTTCAGATAATTGTTTATTGGCACTGGATTTAAACTGATCTATATCTATGTGTATTTCAGATGGTAATTTATTGGCACTGGGTTCCAGAGATAACATGATCTATATCTATGAGTTTAGTGAAGATGGGAAATTCTCAAGGAGAGGTAGATGTTCTGTAAGTATAAAAAACACTATTAAGTCTGAGGGGTCTCCTTTACCCCAAAATATGGTTAAAGACTTTGGTTTTGCCTTTGTCCGGTTTCAGGGTGGATTCCTACACCCTTATAACTACATGTATCAACACTATCAAGTGAATCAATCTCCAGTACAGATTGAAAACCCAAGCAGATAGAGACATAAATTATCTCTCATATTGGTAGTCAATCTTAGCACTTGATGAACATTCAACTGTCAACAAAGCTTCACTTTTATGGCGAGTGGTTGGAGGGAGCTTCATGTTGCCCTTTCCCGTGAGGGAGTGGATGGGCCATGGCCCTGCAGAATACTCCCTCGGTCGATCGTAAGAGGCGAGAAAAGAGGTTGCTTTCTGTTGCCCGGTGTTCGCAGAGCTAAAGGGTAAGAGAAAGCAGATTTGTTTGTGATGTTCTGTATTTCTGGCCGTCTTCATATAAGTGAAATACCCTTGAGTATGAAGTTAAACACCAATCAAACAAACAAACAAACAATCATGTTGCCCTGGTGCTCTCAGAGCTAAAAGGAAACAGGAAGCTGATCTGTTTGTGGCGTCTGTAAAGCGTCCTGTTGTTGTCCTGTATTTGTCTTGTCCTGTCCCGTCTTGTATTTGTTTGTTGCCAGTGGTGTCAAGGGTGGTTTCCTTCACCCAGTGGGCTGGCACGTCGTCATATAAGTGAAATACCCTTGAGAACGACGTTAAACCCCAATTAAACAAACAATCACTTTTGTTCTAGTGTCAATTTTTGTTGGAGTACATTAGTGTCATGTGAGTGAAATACACTTAAGCATGGTGTAAAACACTAATCAATCAACCCATTACGCGATTATTAAACAGAAATTGATCAATATAGCTGGTAATAAACCTTAGCTTTGCTGTGATGAGTTTTGTTACTGTGTGGCTATTTCCTTGATCTGATGAATCTGTAACATTATAAACAGCAGTTAATGAACAAAAAGTGACCAATCAGAGCGTGGGAAAGCTGTATCCCATGTGTGGTGATATGAAACAAATATCACATGGCTGTATTTCACTGAAATATACTCATTTATAAGCAAAAAATTTAAAAGAAAGTTAATTAATGATGAAATAACTTGAAGTTCATCTCTTTTTGACAGGGTCATTCTAGTTTTGTAACTCACTTGGATTGGTCGGAGGACAGCAGTTATCTTGTAACGAACTCTGGAGATTATGAAATTCTCTTCTGTAAGTTTGCTTTCTTTCTTCGCATTCTTTACAGCGTATGGACGTAATATTAAAATAATTGAACAAATATTTAGATTTTAATGTTGCAATTTTATTCTCAACCTCCCTAATTATTTGCATTGGAGGAATCTAAATTTTCCAACACTTTCAAAGTTTGGTGCCCTCTGGCTTTTTAAATCTTTTTATCGTCTGACCTTATTCATGTTGCCTTAGGTTAGAGGTCTATTTAATAAATATATTGTAGCAGACATATCTGTATAATGTACCATTATTCAATAAATATTTTTGATAGTTTCTAGACAAACTTTAGTTAATATTTTTTGGATAATGTGCAAAAATTAAATAAAAAAATGTCCACCTTACAATGATATGAAGAAATTGGCTCAAGCATGATAACCAAAAGCTATCTACATAATGAGCCTCATTTTTTAAATCAGTTGTCACAGTGTATCTCCTCAAATATTTTTTTTGACTATTTTTAAAATGGAGGAATAATAATATTCAGGGCTGAGTTGCTCCAAAGAGTATCAGTCGCTAACACCAGATTGAATCACTAACACCGGGTTAGAGATAGACCTACAACATGGCATGACGTCATCTAATAGAAAATTAAATTTAATAGGGCTTTGAGCAACCAGCCCCTGGTTGATGGTTCATAGATATATTGCCCTCAACTATTAAACTATTCTTGTGTTTAAGAAATGGTTGTGTCTAATAAATAAACTAACGATATTTGTCTATTATGACACAGGGACCTCCAGTGATTGTAAACAGGTGTTAAATCCTTCGGCTGTGAGAGATGTAGTCTGGGCTTCACAAACCTGTACTCTAGGATTTGGTGTTGCTGGTAAGTGGTTCACCTTTCATGAACTTTCAGGTCAAATTGTTATTTATTTAATCCACTATTAGTTGACATCCCACAATGTTGAATCTTCATCTAGTGTGTCTTTGCGTGTAGTCTGATCTATTATTAGAATATGATTGAACGATTGAGATTTGTCATTTGGCCTGCTGATCTTTGCTCTATAGTTGTATGATTGGTCGCTTCAGTAAAGTGAACTGAAAGCAAGTTACTTGAAATCAACTTGCTTTGAAAATGTCTTGTTACACTCCAAAATGATTCCTTCTTGAAAATGTTGACTGACATACATGCATAGACTACTCCATAGATGTAATGAACTTCACTGGCACCTTTACAATTACCTTTCCACAATGGAAACGCCTCACATCCGTGTTGTGCTAGTTGTGTCAATTATTGTTGGAATACACTGGTGAAATACTGTTAAATATAGCTTCATACCTGAGTCAATGTGTATTAAACACAGTATTGTTAAACCAACCCTCAACTTAGGATTGCCATTAATAGCAAGGTTGACTTTTTTGTTTAAATTTCCTTTGATTTGTTCTATCAGAATTTGGTTAGAGTATGATTTAGACAATTTGTTTTCATATACATCCCAAGAAACTTATGAATGTCACTTAAGGGACTTATTTTGTTTTCACAGGAATTTGGCCTGAGGGAGCTGATGGTACGGATGTTAATGCCTGCGCTGCCTCCCACAAAAGACATCTATTGGCCAGTGCTGACGATTTTGGGAAAGTCAACCTCTATAAATACCCATGTTTCCAACCAAAGGTATAGTAGAAAAAAGACAAGCTTTTGTGATGTTTTTTGTGGGTGGTTGGAGGGTCAGGGAGTTTCATGTTGCCCTTGTGCTCTCAGAGCTAAAGCCAAACAGGAAGCAGATTTGTTTGTGGTGTTTGTATTGTGTCCAGTTGTTGTCGTGAATCTGTGCTGTCTTGTCTTTGTTTGATGCAAGTGGTGCTGGGTGTGGTTTCCTTCACCCATTGGTCTGGCACGTCGTTATTGAGTATGACGTTAAACAGAATCAATCATTTGAACTTTTTTAACGTATATCTGTGATTGCCTGGAAAGAAAGTTTTGAATGGATTCTGTTTGAAATCTTTCTTTTGCATTCACAATGGACTAACACAAATTTTTCTTAACTTTAATGCTTTAGTAGCCTTGATTATGATTGAAAATAGGCTGGGTCACTGTCTTGCTCTAAAAAGTAAGTCTGTCAATTCCTAATAGGAAATAAAATCCAAAAGCAATATAAACACATCATTCTGAGAAAATGTTTTTTTTATTATTTTTTTCCTTTCAGTCATCTGGTCATAACTACCAGGGACACAGTAGTCATGTGACAAATGTCGCTTTCCTCACGGATGACACACGGCTGATATCAACTGGTGGCAAAGACTCTTCCGTACTCCAGTGGGAGGTTCTGTGAGGAGACAACCAATCAGATGCTTTACCCACTGTCACATGATTCTAGAACAACATTTTGGCATTAGTCAGAAATAAAAGCAATATTTAGTTCAGGAATGCAAAAGACAAATCTTTATTGAAACCACACCCCAAAATTGTATAGGAGCTTGATATGTATAAATTATTAAGAAATTCCAGAAACTATTTTCTCTATTTCTTAATTTGTCAACTAGAAATGTACTTTAAATCTTTATCCAAGACTTGTACAATATTTCTTGAAACCCCATGCAAAATTTTACCCAAGTCTGAACTTGCAATTGTATAATTTTTCTTCCTTTTTCAGCTTATTTTTTTTTTTTTTGGTGATGGGCATTGCCTTTTAAAGACCTGTAAATATGGCTTTTATCTCAGTGAAGTTAAAAAAAATGTAAATAATTGCAGAAAGATCCAATGTTTGAGTTTCTTTTTTTTTCAGTATTTTCATTTCAAAAGAATTTTAAGAAAAACGTTTTCTATCAAAAGAATCTCAAATTTGGCTGAAAAAAAAAGTATTAAAGTATTGATTAATTTTTGTATATAAAGAATTACACTGTTTTTCGATTAATGTTTTATTTTAATGTTTAAGAGGAGAGAAGTAAAGAGGAAAAAAATACTCTTCAATACTGTTAAATCTTAATAACAAACATAAATATTATAGTAAGATTAAAATTAGTGTGTTGATGTTATGTTGTTTATAATCAACCTGACTGCATTGTGTAAACAAGAAAAGGTTTCCCTGATAGAACATTTTACAGTTTCTGATTAAATTTATCAATGGTATTCAAATAATTTATAAGCTATTGTTTATTGAAACAAATGTAGCCACCTTTGTTTGTATCTTTTGTAACTTTTAGATGTTTCTATTTTTTCTACACATGCTGGGCTGTGCCTCTTAATAAACACTAACAACAATTTTTTGACTCTGTCGCTTTTAAAAGCTTGTATTTAGTATATTGCAGATTTGTCCATTCACTCTAGTCTATTTGCCTCTGTCCAGTAGTCATTAAGAAAGTCCCTTTTGCTGACGGAGGATGTTGTTGGCCAAAGCTCACTGGCGGCTTAGTATTTTTTCTATTTTATAAAATATTGTGAAATAATTCATCATATCGCTTTAGTAGCTTTGTCTGGTGTTTATAGCGGTGTATACCAAATGAGTCTAGTTTAAATCCTGATTGGGCAAATATTTAATTTCAGACCTTGAAAATATAGTCAATTTGATGTCATTTGGAAATCTTACAATGCTTGTAGTACCTTTCTAGTGAAAGGCACTGTTGGACTATTTATTTCTCTTCACATTTTATTATGGTGTTTCGTGTGTCTATTTACAGTTAGAGTACATCGTCTTCAAATAAAGCAATTGTTTTACAAACCGGAGCAATCCTTGACTTCACACCAATCAACGAATCGTTCAATCTATGTCTGTAGCTCAATTAAAACTATGTAAGCCTGTTATGTGTGAATTATTATCTTTTTTCATGCACCATGTCTGGACAGTTGCGTGGGAAATATGATGTCACTTCAGATTTCAAATATACAAAGCCATAGAGGACTTCATTTCTCTTGGCATGCACAATTTTCTGGCCAGTTGCATGGGAATTATCTGTTGTCAGTTTTCGAATCTACCTAACCATAGGGGACTTTTTTTCTGCACGTCCGATGTCCCTCCAGAAGCGTGGGAATTATCTTGTCAGTTTTTAAATACCAGTTAGAGTATTGTAAAACCACAGTGCACTTTACAGTTCCCTGCAAGCCCAACTCCATTGGTAACAGAGTTTTAAAACAATTTTAATGTTTTGATTAGCACGTTTTACATGAAACATTGACCGACTCTTTCCTCAAGCATATTAAAAAATGACAATGCTCCCTACTACTGTCAAATTTGTGTTATAATCATTGATGAAAATCTTTAAACCACTTCCTAAATGACGGTGCTTGACCGTTTTATAGAGTTATGGTATTTCACTGTGTATCTTGTAGATAGTAGCTCATTTTATAATGGTCGATGACTAACCCCTCAATCTTATTCAGCTACTTTCAATCAGTCCTGAACTCTAGCTCATATTTAAACAAAACATAAACGAATACTATTATTTATACACATTTGATTCTAGTATCTATTCAAAATACTTATTTATTTATTTTTATTTTCGTCTATATTTCTACATTTGTTTTTGTACCTTTTTGTTCTTTGGCAGTTAACTAAATATTAAATTTATAATTTTATAGATTGAATCCTTCAGTATTTCCAATTGGTTTGTCCTTTTATGCTTCAATACCGTTATTTAAATTTTTGTGCTATAGTCATTTTTTGTGAGATTTTGATTCAGTTCAGTTTGAGTATTAAGGTTGTTTTGTGTTATAGTTATACTATTCTAGTTTTGCAGATTGTATTAATACCTTTGATCAGTGGTCTTAACGACCAACAATTCTTGCTTATTTTTTGTTTGCTATGTATTGTTTGTAACTTTTTAATTTAGTTAAAACTTATTAGAAAAAAGTGTATCTATTTAACTATAGATTGCTTATCACAGCTGACGCTTGTTTGTTCTTCTATCTGTAGTTTAATATATGTATTCAGTGCTTTGAAAAACTCATTGAAACAATATCTTATCAGCTGTAGAGAATGCTTTGATATTGTTTTGTTTACCCTCTGGTTATGAGCTTTGTGGTTAAACCACAGCCCTTTTAATTTTTATCACTTCACTTAGCTACAGAAGAACTTGTATTTTTCAACAGAATTAAACACTTCTCATTGTATGGTTGTGTTGGAGTACACCACTGTCAGATAAGTGAAGAACCCACAACCCAGAGTTAACACCAATCAATCAATCAATCAATCAATCAGTCATCTGTCTTGTTGTTTAACAATTATAGTACACTTTTAATAACTATATGATAGCTGTGTACATTAGACCTTTAGTGACAATGTGTATTTTGGCTGTTTTTGCAATTTGCTATTATGTGTACTAGTCAAAAGATATATCTGTTGTCAGAAGACTTTCCTCCTATATGAGATGCTACTTCTGGATATTCCCTCCCTGGTTCTTTACAGTATTGTTTCTCAATTCAATTTGAACCAACAAATTATTGCTTTTCTGAACTTTATTGTGAAGATTTCCAATCCTGTATGAGGACTGTTTAATTTGTAAATCATGTTTTAAATACTTCTGCATGGCATACATGTTATGATGTGTTACAACTCCTAAAACATGTGTTAGAAATTCTAAGGAATGTGTTACACCTTTTAAATCCTATATACTGGCTAAATACTTTATGGATTCTAAATTCTTGTTTATTTTGCCCTAAGATTCTTAAGAACGATGTCAGGATAGACATTGGGCCCCTTCGATTTGTTGACCAGAACAATCAGCACAACAAGAACAGCAATTAAATGAACAGGGTGCAGAGCATGTCGTTTCTCTGCTGGCTTGTAACGAGGAACAGCTAGCGCATTGACGTCATCAGACACGAATGACCACACTTTCAACAAGTGTGTCTATGTGCAGTTTTTCTCAACATCGAGGGCATTACATCGTCACACATGTTCAATGAAATGTCACTTATCATAAGGTAACTGGAACTGCTCAGAACATGATCTGCACAAACGAATCGATCGGACCCATTGTCAGATTTCATCAAGATAAACGAGAATTTGGATTCTATACGGTTTTTATAAATCGGCATCTAATTTCCAATTAAGGGGTTATAACCCATGTGTGATAACTTCAAACCTTTGCCCTGGATGTTTTTATAGCTTTAAAATCATGTACTAGAATTACCTGCTATAACCCCATCAATGATTATAACAATCTTGTCCATTTATTTATCCTTTGATAGATGTACTTGGTCTTGTTAACGGTCACTGCTGCTGTATCTGGTCCAATGTCTAAATAATTTAGAGGGAGCTTCGTGTTGTCCTGGTGCTCTCAGAGCTAAAGGGGAACAGGAAGCCGATCTGTTGGTGGTGTCTTAATTGTGTCCTGTATTTGTTCCATCCTGCCATTGTTTGTTGCCAGTGATGTCGAGGGTGGTTTCCTTCACCCATTGGGCTGGCACGTCGTCATATAAGTGAAATACCC
>JARFOD010128564.1:0-13969 GCA_031763545.1 Mopalia muscosa
ACCCAGAAGTTGAAAATCCATAAAGTCTTACTTATTATGTTATCATCCCAACTTCTAAATGCCACTCAAACAAGTTACTACTTCATTCATTATTGAAACATCACTTCAGGGTATGACAAAAAAACCCACAGTGGGGAGCTTACTCTATTGAAATTATCCCAATAATCCCCACCTTGTCACTGACTCTATAATATTCTCAATGGAAAATTAATTCAAAGTCTTACATTTAACTATTTGTAATCAAAATTTCGAATTAAGTGATACTAAAAAAAATGTCAATTTCAGGTCCTGAATATCACTCTAAAATAGCAGATAATCTAATTGCACACTGAAGTTGTGGTGTTGGCCACCATATTGGTGCAATATGCAATGTCGGTCATATTTGTTTGTGAATTGTGAAATACAACCACATCTATGATATTAACAGCAAAGAGCGAAGTTAAGATCTGAATGTGAGTGAAAGCCATTTTGGTTGGCAACATTAGGTGAAATGCAGTCTTATCCGTTTCCTAACAGGAGGAAACTATTTTACAATTTTGAAGTAAGTCAGTGAACTTGTTCTCAAGTTATACAACGGTGGCCATTTGGTTTTATTGAATTCGATGATATCGATGCCGATTCTTCATCAGTACAAGTTTCAAGTTAATCCGTGAATTTTTCCTCAGACCATATTTACAGCACAAATGCGTCAATATTTCAAAATTATGAAATGGCGGTCATATTGTTTAACGGAATTTGGTGAAATTCAATCCCAACCATTTTCTTAAAGACACATATATTAAAAGTTTGAAATTAATCTGTGAATTTATTTATCGTATTCTCAACACATACAGGCATAAATATCCTACAATATTGTAATAATTTTGTTTCACAGAAATTGGTGAAATGCAATTCTAACAGGAGGAAGCATGATATCAGGTTTGGAGTTATTGTGTAACTTAATTTGAAACAAACATTTGAGAAAAATGGACGCCGAGCAACTTTCCTAAGTCCCACTCTACTA
Source organism: Mopalia muscosa (assembly GCA_031763545.1). Lineage (NCBI taxonomy): Eukaryota > Metazoa > Mollusca > Polyplacophora > Chitonida > Mopaliidae > Mopalia > Mopalia muscosa. The sequence continues at coordinate 1,004 of JARFOD010128564.1, forward strand.
TAGCAATGGTGAACAAAAATATATTATTACGCACGATGGGCTCATTTTGCTTGATGGTGAATTTTTCTTTACGTACTGATCTACACAAATACATAACACTTATATGCTTCAAGCTAACAGCAATGAGAATGCTTACCTTCCATTATTTCACTGTCTATTGATACAACCTTGGTTGGTTTTAAATCATTGCCGTTTGAATGAAATAAATAGTCTCCTATTAAAAGATCTTGGGCAAATCTACAAAATAGTACAACATTAATCAGATATACATTTTCAGAATGCTAATGCAAACTTCTTCTGTCAGTCATTATCATAAGATCTTGGAGAAAGGAGTTGCTGCCCTTTGCTGAGATAGAGAAGTAAGGACCATAACATGTGCAGAGGGGAACAGTATATTCTCTGAAGTAACTGCTGAGAAAGAGAAGTCAGGACCATAAAATGTGCAGGGGAAAACAGTATATCCTCTGATGTAACTACTGAGATAGCGAAGTCATGACCATAACATGTGCAGAGGAGAACAGTATATCCTCTGAAGTAACTACTGAGAAAGAGAAGTCAGGACCGTAAAATGTGCAGGGGAAAACAGTACATCGTCTAATGTAACTGCTGATATAGAGAAGTCAGGACCATAACATGTGCAGAGGAGAACAGTTTATCCTCTGATGTAACTAGGTAGGTAGAGAATTCAGGAATATAACATGTGCAGAGGGGAACAGTATATCCTCTGAAGTAACTACTGAGATAGAGAAGTCATGACCATAACATGTGCAGAAGAGAACAGTATATCCTCTGATGTAACTACTGAGATAGAGAAGTCAGGACCATAACATGTGCAGAGGGAAACAGTATATCCTCTGATGTAACTACTGAGACAGAGAAGTCAGGACCATAACATGTGCAGAGTGAAACAGTATATCCTCTGATGTAACTACAGAGATAGAGAAGTCAGGACCATAACATGTGCTGAGGGGAAAAGTATATTATCTGCTGTAACTACTGAGATAGAGAAGTCAGGACCGTAACAGGTGCAGAGGAGAACAGTTTATCCCCTTCACCAATGCCATGAATACCCCCAACCAATTTACATACCTCTCCCCTCCCCAAACTACTTCCCTGTCAGTCCCTTTAACTAAAATCAGCATGTGACTCTTTTCAAATCGAGAAACTGGCTGTTATTCATAATACGGTATGTCGTTAGTTTTACAATGTTTAAAAATGAATTATGTTCGAAACTTAAAACACCCCTGTGAAGTAAAACTCATCATGGGTTATCTGATAAAAAGAGCGCTGCTTCAGTGAATAATGAGAGTGATTGTCTCACCTGGGTTCCCGTAATGCCGTATTGTTGACTGATGAGGTAAATACAATATGACGAGGAGTCATCCTGATGCTACCGCTCTCAGTTTTGATAACGGAATAAACAGCCTGAGTCCTAGGATGGCGTTTCAAAAACGCGATTACTTCCGTAAACATTGGTGAGCCATCTTTGTTGACTATAACAAAGAAATGAACCCTAAGGTATATTGTTGGTACTTTGGTGAAAACTTGTTTGCAAGAATAAATACAAGAAAAGTGTCATTTTATAATAGTTCAATGATAATAATAATTTTGACAGCTTTCAAAACTAATTACAAATATAACGATTGATATTAAATTTATGCAGATCTAGAACTTGACGATTTACTATATAACTTTGCTATTTAAGTTAACCATAAAAGATTGTAATAAAATTCCCACTATTACCTGTCAACACCATATCACCAACATTTAGTGTTGCCATAGATGTGCTGGTGCCTGATCGCAACTGCACGCGAGCGTCACCAGGGAAACATACTTCGTCCGTCCACGCGCATTTGCAACACTCCCATCCTCGACTAGAATGTAGTTTTTTACACCGACATTTACATTCTTCCGTAGACCCTCCCGAACGTGGTTCCTATTGAAACCATAATAATTTGTTTTACAGTTAAAAAGTTTTACAGATAAAAAGGGGTAATATAACTGATAGCTTAGCATTTTCAGAACTTCTTTACAATTTCTTATGTTTGGATTAGTTGTTCTAAGAAGGACCAAATTCGTATTGCGTTTTCTCTCTAATATACAACATGTAGGCATGGCATCGTAACGGAAACTCAAAGACATGTCAGTATTTTGATATGTTACTCTTTCGGAAATGCTACATACAAGTGTCTCGTTTATAGTTAGATTGTTTGATAACTCTATAAACCCCATGTATTCAATACAGAACACCAGACGCCAATTCAAACAATTGCACTTCTATAACAAGCTGTTCTATTAGATAAATGACCAGAGATCAGAAGCTGAATTAAAGCTAAATAGCTTCCCGGCGCCATCAGTTGTAATTTCTGCCTTATCTCCTACAAATCGCTAGTCAATAACATAAAAGACAATTAGAGCATGCACACGAACAATGCTTATGAAAGATACAATTATCCACTTGGATGTCTGGTAATGCTAATAGTTTTATCAACATTTTCATCAATAATTATAAACTGTTCCTGTTCCGGAGCTTTGTGTTGTGATTAAATCAGGTGGCATGAGGGATAGAACTGGTCTTGGCACTGGGACGCATGATTGAAATCGTCGCTGTCTTATACCTCCATCACTTGCGTTTAGACCGCTTGGCCACTAATCAGCACCATTTTGAATGTAGTGATTGATATTCGGTAAATGACATGCCTAAAATTGCGGTTGTCGCCAGGCGCATTGCAGCTATATTAATACACCGGGAATATTCTATGACGTCATTTAGCTGTAGACCAATGAAATTCCTTTTCATCAAGATACTAAGCGTTCCTGTTAATCTTCGCCCAGAAGTTGATAGACATTGTAAACACTCGCGTTTATTTTGGAGACATTTTTCCTTTGTTGTAGTCCCAAAAAGTGGACTGGGAGAAGAATCGTCACACAGTTATTGCCATCAAATTTTAAATAAAAAGGAGAAGTGATTCTATCCAATGCTATTGGTGGTGTAGTCAGTCAATTCACACTCTCTTTGAAACACTAATCCCTACACACAACATTTACTTCATCTTAAATGGCCCTTAATTACCTTAGAGCGACGAAAGAGTTAAGTGTTTGTCATATATCTTAGAACCCATAGAACTAGTCCCTGTGCGTCGAATTCGGTATCAGTAGAGATGAAAACCAAATCCTTAGAAAACTGTTCCACGACTTACACCACAACGTTACTGTCGATGAGCCATTGGACGAATAGCTTTAATTCATGTAAATCCCATTACTCTCAAGTTTGTATGAATAGATGTGAGAACGTCCTGTATTATTACGGATAGGAAATTTGAAGAAACCACCCAGTGAACTTTCTTGAAAAATATTCATTTGTGGTGATTAAGCACACAACAGGCAGCTACCATCACCACGAAATCGCCGCCCAGCAATTTTTGTCGCTCACAAATTTTTGAAGTAGGACGATGTTTTCCCAAAGCCAGGGCACAAGCGTTCAACAAATATTGACTAGCCTCAGAATTATCACCAACCACTCCTTACCATGCACAGTCAGTGGTTTTCTGATCACACGGGTTTAAAACACTTTTCTAAAACAAATATCAAACCATTCTATTTTTCTTTGGGACTAACTCTTATGTAGTGACGAGCTATTTAAGTTAAGTTATAAATACATCTCAAGCAATTTTTATTGTTGAAAGAACAGCTAAATTTTTATTGAGTGAGTCAAACATTGGAAGAGTTGTGATTTTGCATGTTTCTTAGCTCCGACATTTAGTTTTGAGATTGACTCGATACTACTCGATTGTTATCCCTCTGTCAAACTTATAACTACGCTACTTGACCTAACCTTTAGAAATAAGGGAATGGGAACAAGATTTGGCGGGACATGCCTGGTGCTCTCTCAGTTCGGAACCGTTCCTCTGTGAGGGGAAACACGAACAGGATAGAGTGTTTTATCTGACGAGGTAAGAGGCCATACAATTCTTTTCTCTATACACAGTTGGGGGGAAACAACAACATATATGTGCCGTTGATATAACCGATCATGTACACAGCCTATCAACCTAATTCCGGAAATTTCTGCAGGGGACTGTTTTCTTTTCGATGAAAATCGCTGCATATGCTGTTAGAATTTTCTTTTACTGGTAATATTAGATGCAGGTAGCGTCATTATATAGCATATGCTATACTCACTATAGGTAATATAGGTTGTATCCATTACAGTATGGATGGCTAGCTTTCAATGGAAAATTCGTGGTTGAACATTCTGTTTCAGACACCAAGACATAATAAACCTTGCAGTTCACCGGGGCATAATTTTAGGAACATCAGGTAAATCTACTATCGGCTTCGTTCCATTTGTTTAAATAAACTAAAACTAATACACTTAATGCCATTTAAAATACATTTCAAAGTTATTGTTGGATCTTCGCAAAATCGTAATTATCCAAGCCACAAATATATGCTTGTATTATGCTTTCATATATATTCCGTGTCTCAATGGGTTTCCTGACAATCTATCCACGTGTTCAGTCCGACTTTTAAATCATAGCCAGACACCCCACTTCATATATATATATTTATTTCAGCTTACTCACCCCTGAATTAAGTTTTTGCACGAGAGTAATGTTCGATCCTCTTTTCTTGACGTAGAATTTGCCTTTAAATGAAAAACCAACACATACAGTTAAAGCGACGTGCAAGACAAACCCGCATAAATTAAATATATCCAGGTAAGAGAATCAAAGACAGCTGTCAATGCATGGTATTTATTTTCTTGCATGCGACAAGTAAAGTAAAATAAACTGTGTAAATATACATTCATAAGTAGTTTAATCGTAAAATCATAGGGCCATCATACCAGAACATAGAGCGAATGGTGTGTACCAATCAATACTCGACAACTACATGTGTAGAACAGAAAGTCAGATCGATTAACGGGAATTTCTATTATCAAAACACGTGTACAGATAAAGTCGTCATTCAACAATATTTTTACTTTATTTATAACTCTATCCTTAGTACAATAATATATTTGTTTGCATGTAATAAAAAAAGTGTTTTCCCCTATTGGGGATATTGACTTGTATATATGTGATTATTATACATCATATACAATGACCTCAGCACGACATAGTTTAAATAATCCTAAATACTTCTTACATTTAAAAAAAAGGTTAATGAGTTGATAAACATGCAAATGTGTTTATAAACGACATAAAGAAAGGTCAAAAATGATAGATTTGCTTACCGTCAACTGCTAAAATGACAAACACTGCTGCAGTCAGAACAATATACCAAGCCATGTTAGACCCTCTAGTTGACTGATGAACCTATGTGTATACGGATGTAACAGTAACTGGTTGGCAATAGGACCGGCTCTTATTTAAACCAGCAAGGCCCATACAGAGGCTTGGCTAATTGGTCTCATTATCGTGACATTTCTAAATTGTTCTCTATTGGCGGGATTGTAGGTGCATCAGCGGTCTTGATCTATTGCCGTCTAGAGACTCTCACAACATTAAATCCTTCCATTCTCAAACTTATTGTCACACAATACAGGAAATACTTACCCCCTTTATTCTGAACTGTGTCTATCTCATTGGTGGGTTTTGGTTTGAAGGATCAACATTTCCGAAGGTTATCAAATAATCTCCAACAATAAGGGTGTCCCTTTAAACTGTTTGTTCAAAGTGGAGAATGCAGATAAACAACTGGCCTAGTACATTTCAAAGTTTATACGTATTTAATTTACCATATTTATTTATTGTTTTTAAACTAGCCTTATTTGATACTGTATTGTCCCCTTAGCTGTATTCATCTATTCGGATAACTAATATTACACACCGGCATATTATCCATAAATATGTGGAACCGTGACAAAACGAAAGCATTTCTCTTGAGAAGTTTTTGTGAACAAAATTTAAATATCAATATTAAAAACAGTTTAAAAAACAATTACTGATTTTTCGAATCCGGCGTCTTAAAGGGAACCATTGCTTAGGTTTGCCACGGGTCACAGTAGTTCAACTTATGGCGAACATCGGGGTCACTCGGTACACACACTACATCGGTGGGAGATAATATATAGAATTGAAGACAATCTATTTTGACACTGGCTAAACCTTCTACAAGACATTTTGGCCATAAACCAACTCATTCTCCCGCTCTGTTTTGTCTTCATGCTGAGACAGAAAACCCAATAAAGCAACCGCCACTTTAGGCTGTACTCGTTGACCCCGCAGACAGAAAACCTATCCATTTAAATCATTTAAACATATCAGGAAGACAGATGTCTAATTTAATAACAGCGCCATGTGTTCTGATGGGGTGTGTTACATTGTGAACCTCAATCCGATAAAACTCCTCTTAACAGTCCATTACCAAATTAACTGAGAGCGCGGGCACCTTTTATCCATTAATAGTTCCACATAATTAAACACATCGGCAGAGGATCATGAAAGTTTAAACTGTACATTGACACTACTCAAACATATATACAATTAACCGCATTAAACCGACATTGTCTAAGAGTGTAATAGAAAAACATGGGGAAATGCGTTGCAATCTTATTATGTTTCACTTTCGATAAGTTCAGGGTTGTTCTCCAATATATCTTTGATCCTCGTCAATAGTTACCGAACTGCACCGCCCAGTGGGTTTGAATATGCCAGATAACAAAAATCACTTTTATTAAATATTGATTACTTTTGTAGCCAATCAGTAATGTCGACTTTTACTCCCAAAACATTCTTCTTAATAAAATGTGAATTTCTAGTTGATTTAATGACTGAGTCAGCTGATCAAATGAATATAATTTGAAATTTCTCTCGTATATCCTAACCTTGTTTTCATTGTATAGTTGTGTGGAGTGATATAGTTCTGACCCTGTTGTTTCCAATTTGTTGAGTAGATATATTGAAAAGCAGTCTTCAGCTTTTGGTGACAAGTAATCTTATTTATCTGTCCCTTTGGTGACGTGATATAACACATAGACGATCTCCCGCCATCAAAACATGTAAAACGAACCATTGTTCTCTACCTTTGGTACTTTTCGCGGCAAATCATTTTCGGTTGAAAATCCGCAAACATTATACCGACTATATTTCTATACGTATACTAAAAAGTTGTGTGACGTTACCTCGACCCTAAAATAGGTGCCATTTTAAAACGCAGATATAATAGACAAAGATCATGACAGTAATCCAACTTTTATCCGTGATAAACATCAGTTGTTTGACGTCCTGCATGCTTATTTCGTATTGCAGTGAGCGTCTATCTAAAAACAATCCATCTAAACAATTTACAGGGCAGAGTGTTGTGGGAGGGGGAGGGGCGAGGGCAACGAAAGAAGAGTGGGACCGATTTGGATACCACTTGCCGAGGTATTAAAACACCTAACCATGTAGAGATAACAGTCCACTGGATGGTTGACAGATGTTTAATTGACACGACGGTAATGTTCTACAACACTGGATGGTTGACAGATGTTTAATTGACATGAAGGTAATGTTCTACAACACTGGATGGTTGACATAATCAGATGGTTTGAGATGCTCTAGAAAAGAAGCGAATAACAAGTGTTTTTCCTTTGTACAAAATAGGTTCTATGGCAAGAGACAGATATACAGTATGACAATTCTTCAAGGAAATATTAACAGTATATAAAAGCAATAACTCATCTAATCTGATGTACATATAGTATGTCATTGATGCATTGTGTGGTTTGTAATGCTTACCTGAAGAAATCGCAGATGGAGTTAACAGTCGTATTGTAATATTGGCATGATCATGGAGGTAGTGAAATTATTTTTAGTGACTTTCACGACATTGCTGATAAAAAAATAATAATAAAAATAGAATAGTACAAAGGGGAGTTCGAATACCAAGAAATTGCTCTCGTGAACATTTTGCCTCTGTCAACATTTATTTCTTGAAAGCAGATCACCAAGTACATGTTTTATATCAGTTATAATAGTCTCTAATACGGTTATTGCAACACAAAGGTTTTGGTAAAAATCAGACAACATTTCAGGATGTAGTTAGCGGCACGGTTTAACAAAAATTGGACAGCATATATGCCAGATACCATATTAAGCGGAAATGAATGACCAATCAGATTGCAGGTTTTGCAGTACCTAAATATGAACAGATTACGCTCACAATCAAACTTGACCTTCGTCTTGAGTTATAGCTATTAGGCAAGTAAGACAAAAATCGAATAACATTAAAGCAATATGTTGAGTAAACACAAATCAAATTGCAGTGCAGTTATTAATTTCGCATGGTCCTGTTATCGTACAGTTGGTTTTCTGATAAATATATTTTAAACATTTAATCGAACCCAAAACCTATAAATTTATTTACAATTAAGTTAATCTCAGATTTATTTGTTGAAGTTGAAAAGTATACAGTCCGTACTTTAAAATACGTGTGCCCTAGATTATATTAGTAAACAACCGCGAATCAATGCCGACTCCAACAAAGAGGCAAAAGATCGTGATTGTACTATAATGATCTAGGTCACACGTGTTTTCGGTTCTATTGAATGCTTAAAATATATTTTAAAATAAATACACATTTCCTACCCTATGAATCGTGCTCATGAGTCCTTCTAGCAACTCACGGGTAGTTTAAATCTGAACTTTGAGTCGCCAGGCTCGATACATAGCCGATTTGGCAATGCAGTCAACGGTAAGCAACCACAGCGCTATGTTACCTTGTTCAAACCAAAAGCTAGTCTTGCGTAAACCAAACTTCGACCACGCTAACCGAAAGCAAGCGTCAAATTCTGCGCCCTCTAGCGACAAGACTACATTTTGCTCGAGTTGTCGTTCGTCGCGTAAGAGATACGCGCGGAGACGAAGCAAAATGTCTATACTTAAAAGCACTATATTTAAAGTGGCCGCGAACATTTTTCCGTTCAAACTGAAGGATGAACAAGAGGAGGTGCTTCTTTCTCGCTTGCAGAGTAAAAATGCCATTATATTATTGCCAACAGGATTTGGAAAAGGCGTATGTTACGCAATTATTCCAAAAATCATGAATGAGGTAAATTTATTATTGAGACAAAATTTGTAGACTTATGAGGTAAAATTGTAATCACAGATGCCAAACGCATAACGACTTAACGCAGATATGATATATTGTAGTTTTTTTCAGAACTTGGTATTGTCAAGAAAGCTATAAGCATTGGCGAAAATAAGTGATCTTATTGAAACATTAGTTGTTACATTCGCACAACCAAACTATATACCGGTGCTTCAATTTTCTGGCGTGTAATAAAAGCATGTAATACTTCGCAGATTTTCCCACAAAAAGAAGGCCATATAGCCATTATTATTTCTCCTCTGATAAGTTTAATGGCCGATCAGGTAAATATTTGAAGGAACATTGGAATGAAGTGTGCAGCGATTCAGAGGATGGCTGATATGGACGGTACAACTGTACAAGGTTTGCAGCTTTCTACACAAAATAAAAACTCATATACCATACAGCTAACAGTTATTATCTTTAAACTAGAGAAAATGCCAGATTTTAATCTAACGTCGAATTTATCTTACATCAGGCTGCTATTAGAATGGTCCAATACAAGCATGTACAATATAATACATTTTGTGTGTATAGTTTAATAGACATGCGACCGTGGCTAAGTTGTTAGCATAATTGAGTCAAACGGTATGTGTTTTTCCGAGGTTTCCTCCCGGTTTTCCACCGTAATTAAACATGGAACAATGTGAAGTGGACTATCCGTCGTAATATAAAAAAATACCCTTGGGTACGATGGTATATCGTAAACAAACAAACAAATAGATATCGACAGGCACCTGAAATTTAATAATACACTAACAACACACCATTCATTCATTTGAGTTAAAGACAATAAGACATTTATTAAAGCTGGATGTCAAGTAGTTCTGGTTTATTATATTGCAGAAATACAGAACGAAAAGTATGAATTGGTGTTCTCATCATTACAAGTTGTTTTTGACATGACCAGCATTGACCAGCATCTTTTTCACTAGTAGCCAGTTTTAAATATAGCGCTTTTAAGTATAGACATTTTGCTTCGTCTGCTGTGCGTGTCTCTTACGCGACGAACGACAACTCGAGCAAAATGTAGTCTTGTCACTAGAGGGCGCAGAATTGAGGCTTGATTTCGGTTAGCGTGGTCTGGTTAATGCGAGACTAGCTTTCGGTTTGAACTAGCTTTGTAAACATAGCCAATACATACAATATTGATTTACTGTTATTGGCAATAACAGTAAATCAACATTGTATGTATTGGCTATGTTTACAAAGCTATGGCTGAACCATTAGGATATCGCATAATGCATTTTTGCAATAAATATATTTAAGTTGGTTTTGAAGACAAATAAAAATTCATGCATATAAATCCAAATCATCGCATACATAAACAAACTTTAACAACAAATATATAAAAAAAATATTGCACATATTTTTTAAATATAGAATATGAATAAAACTGTATATGCAATGAAAACGATGAGTTATGGACAAGAAATTTATATTTTAAACAAAGAAAGTAAATATAGAATATTGAAACACTTCGCCTGCCAATAGGATATCGACTTTTTATTGATGGATATGATGAATATTTCATCGAGTGCTGTGAGAAAATTGATATTTTCACAACTAACGAAAGTTCAAACCACGAGTGAAAATGTTAACTTCCTCATCATACGAGATGTAATTTCCATCGTATCCATTAACAAAAGTAGATTTTATTCTTTATTTTATACGGAACTATATTTGTAGTTTTACTAAAGCAGACGCCTAGTTCACATGGAGGCTGCTCCTTAAGGGGGAAACATTTCAGATTTACAAAAAAGTAGTCCATCTACAATGAAAATAACAAAAGTCATATTTTCAAAGTAGAGATAGGACAAATATCAATATATCACTATAATGTGATGTTTTTTTATCTGATAGTTTTTACTATCTCATCGTTTAGTATATAATAAATTTATTAATAAACCCCGAAAGCAGCTACGCTGAAAAATGAGTGTATTAAAATACCAATCGAAAACAACAATAAATCCATCAGTCAGTTCTCATTCTGTGAGACCATTTGGCTTTCCCTCGGGAGAATCTCGTTACTGTGTTATCCTAATCGTATTCTCGCGAGAGTTATTATAGTGGACGAGACTAAGACAACTCTCGTTGTCTATGCCAGGCCATCGCGCATTAATTTCCGCCAATATTATGGGCGACCTATGCCACAGCCCAACACATAAAAGAAGTGCACAACAAAATGGCACGGGTGTATCTTAGTGTCAATGTCTCGACATATAGGAAGTAGAGTTGATATTATTTTAGAATGTGTTGTATCCATGTCGAAACATCCTTCGACACTTTCCGTATCGGTACAGATATCTCAGAGGTGACGGAAGCAATAATATTACACGAAAACGTGCAATGTTTAACCGCCAGATGTTTTGTGCGCATGTGTGGAAATCAAACAAAATACTCTGCGGATTTGTATTAAAAAAACACATCAAAACAACATGGTGACAGTAAATCCTTCGAGTTACCTCCCGTGATTGAGTTCAAAATGACCTAGACCATTGACCTAGACATTGCCAGAGATTATTTTCGGTACGGAAATAGCCGAGGGATGTTCAGACATGTGCGGTATCATCACTTCCCATGGTCGTGAAAGATGCTTTGATGAGCATTTACATTGTCAAACGCTTGTTTACCGATCTATGCACAGTACCTGCCCACTTCATTAAACCAGGCGATTTCTTTTAAATGTATTCTAATTAATATATGAATAAATCTCAATAGATTATTTCTTTACGGTTACACGTACTAATATAATTGATATATAATAAATTATTTATTTCGGGTCAGAATCTCGGCGGATTGTTCTTCAGACTGCGATACATCGCCATTACTTTTTAGAATTCTTACAAATATAACGACCCGGACGTGTTTAGCGTTTCAGCCTACATATTCTACTTCGATATAACGATGACGGATTCGTCCATCTGCATCGACTAGCAGGCAAATGAGAGAGTCAATCGATGTGACTCCGTTACATGGTGTTTTTCTTTTTTGTTTATTTTTAAATTTTTATGCAAGGTTTCCTCCCGGTTTTGCGTCGTATTTTAGCAAGAAATCGCGAAGAATGGACAATCTGTCGTCATATAAGCGAAATAGCCTTGAGTGCGATGTTAAACCTCAGTCAAACAAACAAATAATACAAATATAATATTGCTATCTCATACACCTATCAGATAAGTATCGCTTAATATCTAAGAGTTTCTTGGGTCATAGTTGCTAAGCGGTCGATGGCATATTACAAATATAACAACAAATATATGAAATATATGTAAATATAAATAGACGCGCAAGACTTGTACTTGTGGCATGTTAAGGTCGAGAGAGACATAAGCAAGTCAAAGATAACGGAAGCCATCTGTTTCAAAGCTCTACGTTCACAATAATAATTCTGATTGAACAGATATGCTCACACATGAATTCATGCACGACTCATGATGGTTGTTTAGTATAGTGTTTGAGGGAGAGTAGGCTGTCATTCGTCCAGGAAATTCAATAATCACAAACTATAACTCTGACCTGGAGCATATTTACACAGTTTTCCGATCCTCACCTGATACTTTCAACACTATGGCAAGTCGTTTTATCACCTATAATACCTTACGTCAATAAAGTTAGATCGCGGATCAATATTCGCAATACCCAGCGATCATACACAATTTGTTAACAATTATAATATGTTTATACCATACATTTTTAAACATGATAAGTAATTTACTTCAAACATGCCTACTTTCCAAGAAAAATCACTAACATTTCATTGTTTTGTTGGAGATGAATATAGAACCGCAGTCTAGCTTTCTCCGATAGCGTTCTGGGGCCGGTTGCTCGAAGCCCTATTAAATTTAATCCTCTATTAGATGACGTCACGCCATGTTGTAGGTCTATCTC
>JARFOD010128575.1:0-13968 GCA_031763545.1 Mopalia muscosa
AAGAAATATAAAACGGAAGAGTTTTCTTCTCCAGTAATGATATATAGATGGATTAAAATATTAAAGGGACAGAACTCCTCCATCAACAACTTTACACTCCTCTGTTTACGATGACAATGCAGATTTTAATGACCTGCTTACGGCAGCGCACACCATTTACGCCAGCTAGTTTACAAATTTTCAAAAAGAAACGAAGCTTAAATGTCAAATTTGGCTTTAGTCTTTGTGTTATTTGTTTAATAAATCGTTGGAAATGGAGAGAATAGTTCTACTCTAATGTTAAAAGATAGACCTTCAAAACGAATCTGGCACCAACACTCCAAATCACGCAGATTCTCTACGAGACTTCTGTCCCCTATTACCTGTAGACTGCTTATGGACTTTTCGTCGGCTATTTTATTTAAATTTAACGTAATATGGGAGCTTATTTGACTGATAAGAAAACGTTATATGACTTACTTAAATACTGAGGAGAAAACCGAAACAAAACCATGATAAACCAAAAACAACCCCGCAATTGCGGGAGTACCGCTTTCGATTCCGTCATCTACAGGAAGTCGACTGTTTGACGTGAGAGAATTACACGTTTTATAATACATTCGCTCATTTAATGTCATTAAATATCCAACCCACAAACATCAATCATCAGTTCCGTCATCTGACTCAGGCCAGTGTGTTCCGACCACAGACCTGCTGCCTTTTAATGTTAAATTATTCTTGCATTGATATAATTATGTGGATGCTACCTTAACAACAGTTAAATCTTTTTAATAACAAAGTATTGAAGTTAGTGTAAGATCCTTTTTATGAAAATGTTAAAGTCGCTATGTCACTTCCGATTTTCCAACTGGCTCGTTTTATATTTTTCAGAGTTTGAGAACAATACAATTTTGACGCCTGACAAATACTGAACACTGGTCGAAAATAGCTGTTCTCCCCATAAAGTTCACAACAAATACTAATCAGTACAGATCAAACCAGTCCGAAGCAGGAATTTTCTTATTTGAAGCAGAAAACACGGGTATTTAAATATTCTGCCATAATTTCTTGTTTGTGTTACACTAAATCTGTAAAATACAAGGCTGATATTCACAAAAACTTCAAAATTTTGTTTAGGAGAAACCTACATAAAGCTCACGAGAAGATTTAGCTACAACGCAAACATATTAGCCTATATCTAAATTAATATGTATTTATACATGTTCACTCTTCAGTTGTGCCTGCGGCCGTGGCTTAGTGGTGGCGAGTGCGCTTCCTAAACTGAACCTTCTTCGATTTACCGTTCACCGGATCGAGTCCGCCTGTCGACCATCAGGTATATGAGCGAGTCACATGTTGTGTCACATGATTCGGAATGAAGTCGGACAAAGTTTAAAACACAAATATAACCTACAGCTATCTCAGTGAAGTTCTTTTATTTGACCAAAAGGTCTAAGACAACTATACATTGAGCAGGAAATAATTAGAAGTATATAGGGATCAGTAATCATTGGAATCACTGTCCCAGACATGTGTTATGCTATTATCAGCTCTAAAAAGCTATAGAAACCCTGTGACCAGGTTATCGGTACAGGTCATTTGTCTATACACTGAGTAAATTCTGTTCAATTGTGGACATAATGTTTGTAATAATACTATTAAACATAATGTTGGTTTCGGAAGTTTACTATGGTTGAATTTTAGAAAATAATAATCCTATTCATTTATGACGGTGTTTGAGGTACTGCTCAATGAAAGATGTGAAAAATTTTGTATTTTGTTCGTGCATCAGTATTTAATAGATGAAGTGAGTAGCAGGGAATAATTAAACGAAAAATGCTTAAACGATTTGGTCATCTGTTGGGTCGATTTACCTTTGCTGGATAATGAATTAGTGGACAGCTGGCCATCTTAGTTCAGTAACAGGTAGACCTGTGAGAGCTTTAACGTTTTATCAGATCTATTTGAATTCAAGAATCCCGTTTCCGGTTGGTAAGCATAATCGTTTATGTCTGTTAAGGCCTGTACAGAAATCGGCTATACAGATAAATTGACAAACTGCTATAGTTATGTGGCAAGAATAACCTTTTCTTAAAACGACCAAAGCGGCCTGTAGAAAAAGCAAAAACAAATGTCTCATTAGATATATTTTTTATGGTTTTACCAGAAACAGGAAATGGGTTCATGGTGCTTGTGGAACTAAATGGACTGAAGATTAATCGGCGAGACGTCAGATCTGTGCCCCTGAAAGAGGTTCAGCTGTAAGTTGATTCCCATTTCATATTCCTATTTAGTTTGGTATTGGCATCAAGTTGAACATGGTTAATAATAGCTTACCTTGTCAACTTTGACCTCTTCCTGGACGATTGGTTATATTCTCTTCAACTGACAGACTGGTCAGTGGCCGTTGGATCAAAGGGACAAACTCTCTCCCTATCCAAGAGTTAAATATTAGTATAAGTTATAGACAAACTTTTCAAGATGAGAAATATCATATAGATGATTGTGCTGAATGTCCGATAGATGAGTGACACTCAGAATATGAGTCACGTCAAAGAAAACCAGCGGTCCTCTCATGGCTACAAAAAGACGGTGCAAATGCCGAATTATTTATTACTGTCGTGCACATTAATAATTTTTTGGATTGTCAAATGAATAATTTAGATAATACAATCAGATAATATGAGAAACATGATTTGGAAATAATCTTCAAGGTATTTAAATGGTATTGATCACAACTATATACACTGAAGGAATAACAAGCCAATACTATTGTTCTATTGTCTGAATACGAGTAACAACAGCAACGATAACCCTGTGGCTATTCATAGAAAAAAGGGTTTCAACGAGATTGTATGTATATGCATTCATCTATAGTCTTAAAGTTTAAAATTAGTGTGTGGGTTAAAACAAGCAAAATGGCGTACATGTGACAACCAGCTCTAGGCTGTAGAATTCTTCAAATTGAAAAAGCCTGCGTTGTTGAAGGCAAACACAAAAAATTGTCAGGGTTGCATTAGCGACAGAGTAGCAATATTTCTCAATTTATAATCTCACCGCTAAGAATAACTTCCCATCGATCATATTAAATTTATAATCCAGATAATTATTAAAGTGACAAACAGATCTAGTCCAGAGACAACCGCATCTCTGTCAATTTAGCAGACAGCATACATTCTAGAACCTTAATTATAATCCGAATCCTTATTTAATTGAAACCGAAAGTCACAAACGAGGATATTTAATAAAATCAAGGGGAAATTGAAAACGAGGAAGAATTGAATAACACCTAAAAATAAATCATCCACAATTTATAATTAGGTAACTTCAAGATACAATTGCATCCTATTGACAGATAAGTTCCTCGGAATTAAAACAGTTGTCTGTAAACGGGCATCCGATTTATCAACAAATTGCAATGTTCAATTTTATTTTGTCAATTGTGTTCTAACAATAGCCTTGTAAATACATTATGTTTTATACCTAAGTAGTCTTATACATACTGTCTCCCAGATAAACAATTTGCCTTATTATCTTTTAGCTTCCACGGTTTAATGAAATCTTAGGAGGAACGCTCATAAAATATTTCATTAAACTGCAATGTATTTAATTTATGGTTTTGTGACAACATGCTTATACAATTGATATGTAAAATATATAACCTTGTCCCCTTATCTTTCGTATTGAATACGTCTGCAGTAAATTTAAATCGGCTATGCATTTTATACTATATTAGAATTGATTCTAGGCACTACACTCAAACCAATCTGTTTAGTTGGCGGGAATCACAGCTGATGGTCTGTAAACCAAGATAAAGAGTCTCTTTAGCCACAATCCAAAAACACTTGGTTAGAAGCCATTAAGAATTTAGAGAAATTTATATTTTATGTGCAGTAGATACAGGCGTAAAAGTTAACTTCAACAATGACAACAACCCTCTAAGAAGATTACATAATTCAGTTGATGAACCAGTAGAGCCATAAATCACACTGATAATTAAGTTGTTATACTGAAAATGAGATAAATGCTTCACTGACTGATTTCCAGGTAATGTTCCCATTGGATAATGTTACTGCTTGACAAAATGGCGGTAAGTCAGTTATCTTAAATTGTTTTATTTAAAGCATGCATATCTTTATTAAATTAACCCATGTCGAACAAAGGACCTGAAAAACATTTGCTGACATTGTCGCTTGATTTAACTTGACTGTCTCTTTAAAACAATCCATTTGTGAACATATTATTGTTCATACTAAAACTAATGATTCCCACTTAATTTGTCAGCCTTTTTTTCACTAGCGTAACGTTTCACCCTTTACCTTGTACTGCTGACACTGTAGACACAATGTCTCCACCAAACTGGCATCTCCTGTTATATGTGGGCCGTTTTCAGTTTGTCAATTAGAACAAACAAATTCCCAGATGACTGGAAGCTAGCTCGTGTTATCCCCTTTTACTAATCCGGAAAAATTATGGAGATTGATAACTATAGGCCTATTTCAATATTGAGTCAGTCTTAATAGAAAGACATGATCATTTACATTTATACCAATATCTAGAAGAGTACAACTGTATTTGTAAAAATCAATCTGGGTTTAGACCCTTACATTCCTGCGAAACAGCTTTAGTGGACATTGTGGACACATGGCTTACAAATATGGATCATGAATTTTTGACGGGTGTCATATTTATTGACTTGTGTAAGACGTTCGACACAGTGAAGTTTGATGTTTTATTTTATAAATTAGAGCAGTACGTTTGGCTGCTTCGTCATTAAGATGGTTTAAATCATATCTGTCCAATCGTAGGCAAACTGTTTCGTTGCTCTCTCTGTGTAAATTATTGTTACCCAAGCAATCAATTTTAACCAACATTATTCCATTTGTCTTCCCAACTGTCATTGGGTCAGTTTTTTCGTCAATTTGAACTGGTTTATTTCTCTTTGAAAAAAGTTTGACCCTCACGAAACTTTCTTTTGTCAGGCTGTGGAATTCTGTAGCTTTCTTGGGGTTATTCACAACAGATTTGTAGCCAAACGGCATGCCCAAAACATTACAGACATGAACTCCCGGGCAAGCCCACGTAAACATTTATCCCAAGAGTTCCTTAATTTAATTTATTTGAAACAGCCAAGTATGAGGCTCAATCAAGATGGCACGCCAACTTTAAAGTACTTTTCTGTCCAACAATTCTGCAATACTTGCAATAAAAACATCAATAATATCTATCAAGTAGATCCCTTCGCGATTCCATCAATTTATATTATGGAACAAATATTTTCGATACAGCATTTGTAGACAATGGATTGATTGTAGACCGTCTTAAATATTCTGTTATAAAATATCGCATGCAGGAATTTGAATAAAAATTAATAGGAACAAATAAAAACGCCACAAAAAACAAACTGTCCAGACCCATGGAAACTCTGTCTTACATTTGTAAAGCTACATACGTCTGTATATTCTGTATACTAAAGGGCACTAGTAACATTTGAAACGATTGATTTGAAACACATAAACAGTCAAATGTCATTAATTTGGATCAAAACGTATTTTGGTTGATGTTATGTCCTCGGGAATCTAATCACTGGGAAGTCTGTTCTCCGCACCAAGGTTATATCTTTCCCTGGACGATAATAACAATAACTTATTGTCCACTCTTTTGCTTTTGCCCAACACGAATTCAGTTTTATGGGCCTTACAGGGACGATAAGTTTATACATTAAATCCCATCATCCTCGGATGTTTTAAACATGCTTTTCTAATTGAACTTTAATCACCTTGTCTTCTGCAGCAAATGTATTAAGAATCTAGCTTTTGATTTGTGAATGTCATCATGTCTAACTAGAATTCCATCTCCCTGGTAGCCCATGCTATTTAAAAATGATTATAATTCCCGATGGTCTTTATGTTCCACCATACACATTTTGTCTAGACAGATTCATGTTTAGTTCAGCGTATATGAATGGACATCGACGGTTTATAAGATACATATAACGCTTAAAATGTAAATAGTTCGATACGTGTCCACTGTCAAAAGGTATGGCTACTTGATTTAGTACAAGGTGTAAATGCATCGGACAACTTCAATGAAAACATCTCAAGTTCTTAATGCAAATTGTTGCATCCTGGTCCATTGTCTAAAATCACCCCAACACATCATTCAATTACACTTTCCTGGAAATATCTGGTCTCATAGTCGGTGCATTCATTTAACAACCAAGATACGAGTACATGCCTTTGATAATCTGCATCTGTAATCAACAGACAAAAAGGACACTTTGTCCATTAAAGTAGCAGTTCTTATAATAAGTAAGAATTTTCTACTCTCCTACCCCGCCATATTTATTTATTAAAAATGAATATCAATATTTTTCAATAATATAATGTGCAATGTGTTCATGCCAATTCCCTGTTTTTGTTTTAAATTTTGTTGCAATTTCGTTACTCCACGAAATTACCTGACTCAAGCTCAGATACTAAAACTATTTCATCTTGAGAAAAAAAAACTTACTTTCAGAAATCACTTTAAAGACCCCCTCTCGAAGCTGTTCATTTACTAATGGCTTGAACTTAATGCTGCTATAACAGGAAAGTGGCATTTTCACTGATTGCTGCCTTCGGATGTGTACTATAAATGATAGAGGAATCCAAGTATAAGTTAAACATCTAAAAGCGAAACCAATATTGGCCTGTTACTTTGACAAATTCTTAAGACGATGTAGAATTATAGGGCTAAGAAAATTCCATAAAAAATAGTAAGAAGAAAAGCTGCATGAAAAACAGAACTATCGTCTTCTCAATAGCAAAAAATATATGACAGCTGTTTTGTAACAATACTGTCGAAGAATTTTTGTATTTTCCCGTATGGAAATTAAGATTTGATATATTTATATGTGTAAATTGCGTTACCATCACTTGATGTTAACCTTGCCTAACACAATCATCTATAATCAAGAACCATAGAACAGTGACAATTATTAACAAATCAAACTAAAAAGGCTGGTCATTTTAATCATTTCCTTGAAACTTGCACAAAATGACCTGATCATCAAAGTGGGGGTGTTTGTTATGTTTAATCCTTTGGGTTGGGTGGAACAGGAATCATGGATACTGGATGTCAATTCGAGCACGTACGATATTATGACTGGTCTATAATTAGATGTAAAAATCACTTACCACTTAAAATATTTTCTCTAGAGAAAATTGTTCAAGGGGCGAATAATATCCCCGATTTTAGTTAGATAGAGGATAGCATTTACCAATAATTAGAGATTTATCTTCTTAACAAATATGGCATATCCTAAACGTGAGATTTTAACTCTTGTTAACGAACTCCGTGACTGTATATAATAGAGACGATACGAGTAGATACCGATTCGCACTAATTGGCGAACAAATTACACCGTAGCTGTCTCTGGTGAGTTGCGGTGTTTTAGAGATTCTGTAAATAATATTGGGTTGCTAAAAAACATCCCAGATAAATGTCAACAGAAAACTGAACAAGATGAACGCGTTACTGACGCAATCAAAACCTCAATAAACGGCTGAATATAAGAATATAAAATTAACTTCAGCATGATTTACTTCTATGAAGTGCTTGGTGAGTTATTTACGAGAATAGATAGGATTCATTAAAGATGAAACGCAGAGCAGCGAAGTTTTTACAAGGCACGTTTAGAAAACGAAATTGATGATAGAATCATGTACCAGTTATAATAAATTATGTCCTTATATGTTTTAAGATTCAGATCTGTATAGGTGTTGAAAAAGATTAACTGGCTACAATCAATCATAAAACGTGAAAGAAAGGAAGCAAGATTATAACAGAAAATAAACATGAAATACTTCGTCACTTTACAGCCAATAAAGAGCTAGCTAGAAGTGACTGTAACAGGATGGCACGCCAACTTTAATGTACTTTTCTGTCCAATAATTATACAATACTTGCAATGAAAACATCAATAATATCTATCAAGTAGATCTCTTCGCGATTCCATCAATTTATATTATGGAACAAATATTTTCGATAGAACATTTGTAGACAATGGATTGATTGTAGACCGTCTTTAATATTCTGTTATAAAATATCGCATGCAGGAATTTGAATAAAAATTAATAAGAGCAAATTTGATTGATAAAGAAGTGACTGAACGAATCGTTCTCCTGGGAATAGACAAATTGCATTGAATTTTGTCTGGCTACTTTCATATATCCTTGTGATGTCTCTCAGCTGGTTTACCAAAGCAGCTTATTTCTAAGATTTATTTGACATTCTTCAGCCTAAAACATTTGTTTATTTTTTTCCAATTGACCAGTATGTTGACAGGATCGGTGAGAGATCTATATCGACAGTAATATTGGTAATCAGGATTATAGCTAATTAATTCCTCCACCACACATGAACAGATCCAGGAGGTGAAGTTATATTGTCTAAGGTCATTTGATTGATTGTGTTCACCTTGACTCTCAGCTTGGAACTGGTTCATCAAGTGCTCTTTTTGTCACAAAATATATCGGCAGCAATCCCTCTATCTAATCCGTGCATCTCCTGACTTCAACAAACATATACGTTACAAAGCCTGTGTCTTTGATCGACAGCAACAACTTTATTTCTGTTAATAGGCTTTTTTAATTTCTTTTTGACAATTAGAAGTTTGACAGAACCTTACTATCTCGCTTCTTCCGCTAGGTTGTTCCGTTTGTAACTTGTTCTAATTTCAAGTCATAATTTTAATTGTAGAGATATACATGTATTCCTGTCTCTTAAAAGATATAACGTATATAAAATTTGTTATGTCAATTTTCTTTAAATTTAATAAATTCTTTCATAATGATAGACGAATTAAAGATAACTACGAGTTAAATTCTCAGTAACTGAATTTAAAATTAGGCTAAGTTGAATTTTCAATAACAACTGAATAAACGTTTATGCCAAGTTTAATTACCAGTCAAACCATGTTCTGCATATAACACAAAATGAGCTTTGACTTTCCCATAAAGTCTGCCATTGCCTAACTTGCGAGGCACTATTGTTGTTAGATGGGATTGCTGGTTCCCTTCAGGACAAAAAGTGTTGACCCCGGAAGTGATTGTCGAAGCCACAAATGGAGCTATTGTTGATCTTTAAACACCACCGACAATAGCCTGCCACTGAAAATATTTATTTCTAAAAAATCGATGAAAATGGGAAACGTTCTCCTATTTGATTAAAGACTATATGGCTGAAGAAAGAATTGATTGGGAAACGGAGTGTTTGTGATCTTTATTCTGAATCATGTGACTTGTTCTAAAGTGAGATTTTACTTCTGTTTCGTGCTCCGTGATGCTTACAAAGGGAAGATACAGAGCTTGCTGAGTCATTTCTACCGACACTAATTGCCAACACTAATATCACATAACCCGATAGATAAGTTAAGGACGCTAAACAAATAAAATACGTCAGAAATAATATTCCTAAAATAGTTCATGTTTGTTTTTGAGCGTGATATTTAAGTCGAATGGAAACAAGTTTATTCACTATTATTGGTTTGACGCTTAATACCCCGTGAGGGAGCGGGTGGACAATGGCCTTGCAGAATACTCCCTCGGCTTCCTCGATCGATCGTAAGAGGCGAGAAAAGAGGTTGCTTTCTGTTGCCCTGACGTTCACAGAGCTAAAGGGTAACGGGAAGCAGATTTGTTTGTGATGTTCTGTATTTGTGTCAGTCGTCATATAAGTGAAATACCATTGAGTACGACGTTAAACCCCAATCAAACAAACAAACAAACAAACAAACCAATGATGCTCGTGTTCATTTCTTATATTTTGGGTATAAATGGACTGGACATTTATATATTTGAAATATTGCCTGTGACATTTTACACCGTGCGCAGCGATATTTCACCTACCGTAGAGGGGTTTCATCGTATTTAAGTAAGGCAAAGGGTGAATGAACAATCCGTCATCATGTAAATTAAAAACTCTTTGAGTAGAACAATATACCCTAACCAATCAATCAACGTAGCGATACACCCTACAGAACCGCGCTGACGAACAACATGTCAGTTGTTCAGATGTTATTTTAGTTCGAAACAGTAAAAGAGACTTAAACTACAACTTAAATTTGTGACATAGCTGGTACAATCAACGATCCAAAAGTGAAAAAGCCTTGAGTACGACGATTTTCCCCAATCAAACAAACAAATTTATCAACTTCCCTTGATCGGCATAATGAATAACATTTTACTTACATTGGCATCAATTTCAATATAGCCTTCTGCTAAAAGGGGGACCGGCTTAAATCAGTGTTTCAAAGGTAACCATTGTGTCTTTCCTTAGAACTAGATGAATATGGGTTTATAAACATACATGTAGCAAAACATGTTATAGTTTTAGTGTGACTTATGATGTTGATACAAATCCTCCTAGATCAGTGCATTAAACGTATACAGCCAGTCCTCCTTTCCGAATCAATCAAAGTGGTCACAAAATGGATATTATATTATTCATAATTTCAAGAATTACGCAAGGTAATACTATGATAGAAATGGGATCTTGGGATTAAACGCCGTAATCAATAGTATACATGTCACTGATCTGACTGCGATATAGCCCAAATGTGTGAACGAACTCACCATCGACACCCCTTTGGAACAAACAAAAAAACAACATACGACATATAGATAATGCAAGGCAAAAAAAAAGCTCTAACACGCCGTGTTTCGTGAAATAATAATAGGTAACCTAACACAGTAGATGGGCACAATGACTCGATGTGGGAGTAAAGTACAGTCGGGGACAACATCATAATGTAATTGATAGATCTCCCCTCAAAGTGCAAGACTATTTACTTGGGGTGTAGACTCTTTCTTCACAGTCACTTTACCGGACTGTCAGTTATTCAAACTTTCAACAGATAGTCAGTTCTTCAAATGCTTTACTGTCGTAAATTCATCAAAACAAACAATACTTATTTTGTACAAAATTCTTCAACAAACACATTCCTTTGCGCAAGGCAAGTAGAGATAAAACATTTGAGTACTAAGTCTTCTTACTGAAATCAATTGCAAGTTACTCAGCTTTATAGTTTGCCTCAGAGAAATCATTAATTTGAGCTGTCAGTTTTACAGCGGATCACTCGGAGGTTAAACCTGACATGATGACAGCTTTACGTTACGAAAGCCGGTAAATCTTTGTTGTTAGGGCAAAAACACACCCCAAAAGAAAGACGCAATGGAATAATCGATTCTGACATTAACTCATACAACAGTATAACACTTATATAACATAATTATTCTTCCAATCTGTCGCCTGCATACAAGTCCATTCGCAACCTAAAATTGCCTAAAAAATGTATGAATGCTGGACATACATAGGAATGCCTTAATATTTAGACTAATATTATCATTTAACCTAATTTTGAAAAGCATCATAAATAATGTATATGTATGATATGATTTGGGAAACGACTTTATGCAGGTATTGTTTTTTTTGGAATATAAGTCGTAAAACATAACAGGGTGATCTGCCATCTTAACTACACGTACACCCTTCAGATGCATTCATCAATTCGAATTTTGTAAAAACAAGGTCGCAATTATTAGCAACAGAAAGTTGACCTGATGGCAAGTAGCGACGTAGAGACATCTTCCAAAGATCTACACCAAATTTGTCCACAAAATAGTCTTACTCTGGCTGTGGTGTATGTGGGACTTCGTTTTATGAAATGATCGGCGTTTTGAAAAGAAATCTACATATGCACCCAGATAAATCAACCAGGAAGTTCACTGTACCCGTTGTTATTATAATATAAAATAATGCTGTTATTCGTGTTGTGTCCCATTTAGAAGGCGTATTTAGATGTTTCAAGGGGAATAGTTTCTTGAATTCAACAGGCCCAGATGTATATTTTATGTAAACCGGTAATGCATTCCAATCTCCAATCGTGGTCCCGTGTGAGAATGGGTGGGCCATATTACATCAACAGGTCCTGCAGAATACTCCCCCAGCTTCCTCGGTTGATCGTGAGAGGCGAGAAAGAGGCAGCCTCTTGGCCGTGGGTGCGTCCCGTGTTGGAGGAGAACGAGATCCTGGTGGCTGAGGGGCAAATTGGCTGGCAAAAGGTTGCTACATAGTCATTTTGCCCTAAAGTTTCACTTTGGCTTAATAACCGCCAGGACGGGTGGTCAGATTGGCCGTATCTGATCGATCGGCTTGTTGCCGACATCTACAATGATCAAAGATTAATTCCTTTGTAATTGATTAAACCAAAATTGGAAAGATTAATTATATTCGTAAAATAAAGGTTAAGCCCATCATACCCCCTTAAGATCATTGTAGAAGGCGGTTGCTCATGGGTCAAGAAAGTGGGAAGCCAAAATATTTATTTGAAGTTTCCTATTTAAGTATACCACTCACGGAATCCTCGTTACCTACCTCTTCTCGCGTTGAACAAAACACTCATAACTACCGCAGGGACCCTTAATAATGTAACCAAAATGCGCTCTGGTGACATTCTTGTGGAATGCACCAGACAGCAGCAGGCCGTTAACCTACTTAAATTAAGGAAAATTTTTGATTTACAAGTGACAGTCACACCACATCGATCACTTTATAGCAGTAAGGGGATTATCAGAGACAGAGATCTTTCTGGTCTATCAGAGGAAGAGATCTGTGCTGAGCTAGGTGATCAAGGTATAACTAACGTTAAGGGCTTTACAACTAGAAAGGATAGTAACCTAATAAAACTTAACACCTACTTGTTAACGTTGGATTCAAGTACAGTTCCAAACCACATCTACAGTGGTCCCCAACCCAACAAGGTGCTTCAAGTGCCAGAAGTTCGGACACGGTAAGACCCAGTGTAGAGGTGGTTTGGTATGCTTTCGCTGCTCCGAAGAAGGTCGTGATGGCTTCGAATGCAACAATTTTATTAAATGCTCCAACTGCACTGAGGCCCACATGGCCTCCTCCAAAGACTGTAGCCATTTTGTTAAAGAAAAGCGAATCCATGTGATTAAGTCCGGAAAAAAAGGTTAGTAATATCGAAGCTCGGCGCCTTGCCTCTGTCACTAATGTACAAGTGTCATCCCAGTCCTACACCACTACCGCGAGGAAAATATATGTGTCTAATGGGACACAGACCTTCCTATTAATACGTGGCCAAGCGTGATGAACTCTCTTCTACTATTAACACAAACACAAAACAAATGAATACCGCTGTATCCACACAAACTGCAATATCAACGCAAACTACTTAAAAAAACAAAATAATCAGAAAAACAAATCAGATAATCATACCAAAAATAAACAAGAGCTCAAGTGAGTCTCAATACACGCCCGAAGAAATCTTGTCACATGGAATATTGAAAATTGAGTTTAAATAAAATTCACCCGGAGACAGCATGTCTAGACAGAATACACACAATAAAATCCTACACGGTATCTTTGACATGTGGAATATCTTAACGCTGTCTTGTCAAATGCAAGTCACACTAAGTTTAATTCAAATTCCACAAAAATTTCCAAATTAACATACAGAACTGAAATTTTATGTTAAACCTATAGTCCGACATCTGCCAATACTAATCCCAAGTGGCGTCTTGTCACATGGAACAATTATATAAAGTTTGATTCGAATTCCACAAGAAGTTTTAAGTAAACACACAAAAACCAAATTTAGACTTTACCACCAGGTGGCGCAACCTGTAGATTGACACACACCAAAACCAATCCTAAGTGATGTCTTGTCACACCAAATACTCATACCTGTACTAAGTTTGATTCCACAATTCCACAAGAAGTTTTCAAATTAACATACAGAAACGAAATTTAGACTTTACCACCAGGTGGCGCAACCTATAGTACGACATATGCCAAAACTAATCCGCCCCGTGAGGGAGCGGGTGGGCCACAGCCCTGCAGAATACTTCCTCGGCTTCCTCGGTCGATCGTAAGAGGCGAGAAAAGAGGCTGCTTTCTGTTGCCCTGGTGTTCGCAGAGCTAAAG
>JARFOD010128596.1:0-13966 GCA_031763545.1 Mopalia muscosa
CGCCCTTCGATATGCCTAATCTTTGAAGCATGCATTTTACAATTTAAATCTAAAAAAAACATTCTAAAATACTACATGTTTTTGTCAAACTTTTTGCATTATCAAGATTATGAAAAGAAGATTTCAGAAAGGCAAAAAAAAAAAATTCGAAATTTTACCCCTGACTAGCGGTAGAGTCCTTAACGCTGTACATACCTCAGGTTATTTCACATGATGGTGGACCAGCCCAATGGGTGAAGCAAAGCACCCTTGACACCACTGACAGCAGACAAAATTACGGCAGGAAAATCATAGGACATAATACAAAGACATGACAAACAGATCGGCTTCAACAAGGAGCTCCCTTCCAACCCTCTGTGCATCGCAAAATAATTGTTGTGGATTTTACTCAGTACTATTGCTTAAGCCATATCAGGGAAAAAAGGTGCCCTTACTCACCGCGCTTCTCCGTTCTAGTATATTACTGATCTGGCTGAGTACATTGGTGAGAGTTCGCTTCTGGTCCCCAAGAGCCGTGCCCTGCGGGGCATCACTTTCTCCGGACAAATTATCCTCATCTGAAATATAAACAAGCAGAAGATTGAGGATACCTAAATGTGTTTGTTAGTTTGATTGGGGTTTAACACCATACTCTTAGTTATTTCCCTCACATCACAGCATGTCAGCCCAATGGGTGAAGGAAACCACTGGTAAGAATGAAAAATCACACGACTTTCACGACACGACAATCACAAGACATAAATAAAAATAAGCTTAAAGACATCACAAAAACATTTGCTCCTTGTTGTCCCTGAGAGCACCTGAGCAACAGCAAGCTATGTCCGAGTTTAAGTTCCAACCAACTTCCCTACCAAAATGTGATGAAAAATTCCTGGAAGGAATGTCTAACTGGACCACTAGTGTCTTGTTCACAGGAGCCAGACTGGACCCCACAGTGTGTTTGACTTCCAGAACTTATTTCAGGGGTCACACTGGACCCCACATACCTTTTGGTTTCAGTAGGATGCTCTCACATCAGTCTCAGTCTGTCATGTAAGATATAATGTGAATTTCAGTGTCAGGGTTAGGTATAGGTTTACTTTAGGGTTAGGTTTTGTGTTGTCCTTAAAGAGTTATTTTTAGGATTAGGTTTAGTGTTAACCCTAACCCAGAACTAAAAATTCACCTATATCTTACATGACAGATAAACCCTAATTTCCAGCATGCCTTTCAAGAAAAGGTGCCAAGTTTAAAGTCGTGCAACATGTGGCTAGATTAACTTGTTTAAAGGTACCCATCAGGAATTGATCTCACGAAGAAAAATTTAACCAAAGTGAAAATATTTAGTTACTAATTCAATTTTATACAATCAAAATGGTATTTATCTTTTTTTGGAGCTATTTTCTGACTTTTTTTAGATATTAATCCTTGAATATCCAGTATCTCATTTCAAAAATAAGCGATTTATATATATTTCCTTATTTTCACTTAAAAGTCAATAACTGCTTCTTGAAATCGGCACATTATCCATGAGTAATTTGTTAGCTGGAGTCACTCTCTTCATTTCATAAAAAAATTGCCAAAGGCTAAAGGAAAATTTAACATTAAATCAGAAAACTTACCCTCTTTGGCTGCCTTAAAATCCCAACCGCTGGGAGGTACCGGAAAGGGGAATTTAATCCCAGTGGAAAAAGCTGACAGCGAGTCCGGTCGCTCAACAGACGGCTCTCTTGAAGAAGCCAAACTGCCAGGCGTTGAAGTAATTCCCTCCAGATCATCTGTGATTATAAAATAATTAATGCAATAGTTTGTACCAAAGGATTATAATTTAAAACCTGGTGATATGCCTTAATGAGATACTTATCTTATTTTACTTTCAAGATAAAAGTGATTCACAGCTTTTCACAAAAATATAAAAGATGTTTTACTGAGCACTTTTTGGCGTAATTTTTTTTATTTTGGTTTTTGTCACATATTTTGGCAGCACTGGCCAACCGTAATGGAAATAAATGTAAGCCATGTACAGGACATTCCCAAGATGTAATGCGATGACCCCACAATAAGTCAGAATATAAGCAGTGTAATAAAAATAAAGCCATTTTAGTTCAGGAAAAGTATGGGCTCCCAATTTATTGTCAATATATTACTATTTTCATAAATTCTTGTTAAAATCAAGCTAAGAGCGGATTCAGAGCCCTGATTATGGTCTGAAGAATTTGGGATAGAAACCTGGGAATTTTGTCTTG
Organism: Mopalia muscosa; assembly: GCA_031763545.1. NCBI lineage: Eukaryota > Metazoa > Mollusca > Polyplacophora > Chitonida > Mopaliidae > Mopalia > Mopalia muscosa. Next base: position 2,226 of record JARFOD010128596.1, read on the forward strand.
AAACTGCCCTGATAAGTTACCAAAGCAGAAGCAATTCTAGTTCCACATAACTCACATTCAAATTTTGATTGACTGCTTGATTGGTTAGTGTTTTACAACATGCTTAAGGGTATTTCGCTTATATGATGGTGGTGTGTTCCAATAATTGACACTAGCACAACCAAGATTTTATCCTTTTCCGTAATGCTAAAAAGTTAATTCTCCTCCAGTGCTAAGTAAAGACTACATTGCTACTCTTCAAACAAACCCTAAAGCCTGAGGGCCACACTCCCAAGGAATCTGTCAATATTCACATATGTAGATGATGTGCTTTCAGTTTTAAATAACCCACCTTTAGACGAATTAGCTCTTCTCAGTAACCTTGTCAAGAAGTTCCCAGATGGTTTAACATCAGAGCTAAGGGGACCAAACTCTGTAAATTTAGGTGGGCTGTTATCCCACTGGTTGTATGCCATGGTATTTACTGACCAAAAACACCAGCTTGACTATCAAAGGATTCCAGAACCGGCATCACTCTGAAAACAAATGAATAATTTTTAAAAGTCATGGATTCTTTCTGTATCTTGCACTGTAATGAGAGCAATGGACACTGAATGCATATCATTTCGTACCCAAACCACTTCGTCCCTAACCATTTATTCACTATTGTGTTAATAAAACTCAGTAGGGGTTTATCCCCTGCTAAAAACTGATTATAAGATTAGTGTGAAAAATTTACGTTTATCACGCACTGAAACTGTTGTCTTGAATGGATTATGGTAAATGATCCATTTTTTCAGTTATGTTATGTTACAACATGTATTTATAAGAATTGTAAACCAACAATTAAAAAATATCTGTCTTTTTTTTCTTTATTATTATTTATTTCTTTTTTAGATATTAAAATGAAAATGTAATTTATTGGAAAGTATTGTGTAAAAGAAATTAACAAAAAAAATAAATAAAATTTGAATGATGGGCTTCGCACGAATCACGGGAAGCGTCCTTAAAACTACAATTTCATAAAATAACAATTAAAAAACATTTCTTATATCAAATCATTGGTGCCTCTTTCTGCTGGTGAAAAGATTTTGGTTAATTTCACATAAGTATTTTCAGTGTACGAAATGTCTTGGTAGGAAATGGTTTAGGTAGGAAAAGTCATGCTACCTGGACAGAGGTTAGGTCTTGATCTATCTCAATTTCCGACAAGTCAAATTCTTATTCCTAAAAAGTCAAAGTTTTTTGACTGTCTCAAAATGCAATTTTTTAATTTATTTTTAAAATAACTTTTATTTATCGAAGTTCAGTTTGTTTGAAAATTAATGACATCAACGTTTCAATGTTCGAGACAGTGTAAATAACGAAAAGTTTACACTTATCGAACGAAATAAATTTGTCCATACCTAAATCGGCCTTCAGCTGTCAGATGTAATCTATACTCCACTGATAAGCTGGAGGAGGAAATGGGAGGAAATTTTCGAAGTCAACAACATTTGTTGTTCTTTATTGTAATTTCTTTTTCTGAAAACTTGCGAACTCAGAATTACTATAAACACATTGAAATGTTACAATGGCGCTCACTGGTAGTCATTTCTAGCCTAAAAACTCAACTTTTCCTGACATAATCTGCTTTCTGTCGCAGCCTGTCGTCTGTCAAAAGTTAACTTTCCGCCATTCTCGTGACAGCTGTTCCAGAGCCGTATATAGGAAATGTAAACAAACCTTCAAGATGGTATAATACGAATTCTGTGGATGCAAACCATTTGCTTATTTTGATATTAATATTAGTTTGATTTATTGCTTAAATCGTTGCCTTTATTCAAATCATTAAAAATATAAATTCCATACGGCTGTGCGGCTATTGTGCTTTTCGGTGACTCCGCAGAAAATCAAAACATCCGCCTCGTGCAACAAAACCGAAACTGACGCAGCGAATTTGAACGAGGGTAAATAGTACATTTTGAAAGTTAATTTCATGGTTAAATATATACAGGGCGTATGCTTTTCTCTAAACGAAAGAACTGTTTCTCTAAGTTAACAGTAGATAATGAGTTGTCGTGGTTGGATACGTCGATTTTAAATGATTTTTTCTCACGTTTATAAGGAATGTGTTGTTGTTGAAAATGACATCCGGACACGTTTATCTTTCATGGGCAGCTTATAATAACAATTTATCACAACCTCTACCAGAGGTTTCGGTCCTCCACTCATTCGAATCGCTGTCAACTACTTGACATTTTGCAACAACGCTGTGATTCACACATCCATAATTAGACCTACATGTTACGTATCTAAATCTGTAAATGTTTAACATGTTACAGTGTAGTTTTTATTTATAAGACATAAAGACTAACATTATACCAGATTTATTTTTAAACTGTTAAGTCATTCTTTTGTATATGTACAAAATAAGTGGCGACTTGAAAATGAAAGAAATTATTTTCATGCCTCCTCACTCTAGACAAGCGATGGTCTCCTTTCACGGCTCCAGCAAGTGTCGGTTTTGGTCAATAAAACATGACAAAGCGAGTGTCTTGCGAGTGGACAAAAACTCTCATCTGTCGGCGGATGTGAATAGAGTCTGTTAGCCAAATCTTACCTTCTTCTGTTGTCTATTGACAGTATGATCCACTGAATCTGGTCACATCTGAAGCGATTCTATAACTTTGAAATTCGGCCATCTTGACAAATCTACCCACTAAACAGACTGAAATGCGTCAAGTGACTTGGGTTTTTCCCCTTATTGAAACTGCCTTAACGGACAGGATACAGCTGTATCGTCAATAAAGCAAAAGACTACCACATTGACCATACCTGGATCTACCCCACTCAGATACTTTATATATTATTAGCTTTGTAATCATCACTCTCAACATTCATATGTCAAAAATATTAAAAGTCTAGCACTAGCAGAGGGGCAGTATAAGCGTCGTTATTTAGTTATGCTGCAAATATGGATTAATGAGTCCTTGACATCAAAACAGGGTGTCCAAATTAGGCAATTGTTCACTACTGGGCATCCATTTGGATGGGTGAACAGGTGTCTGCCTAAGGCCTTGAAGGCCAGCTAGAATTATTCATTGCATCACACAATTGTTGTTGCCTTGCACAATGGATTTTATTTTCATGATCATTATGCAAATATTGAATTTCAAGTTTCTTCAATTTACCGGTAGAGTATTTTACAGCGTTTCCATGTACCAATGAAAAATACTTTCTATGTCTGGGCCAGGTTGCTCAAAACGCTATTAAATTTAATCAATTTTTTTTATTATGATATCGCGCCATGTTGCAGGTCAATCTGTAATCTGGTGTTAGCGGCTAATCCTCTTTCAAAAACTGAATGGAACTGACCACAGATAAAGTGCCTTGTGAGTTTTTCAATTGACGTGTTGATAATACCAGTAATAAGTGTCTTAGCTAGGCTCTGAAATCTGTTCGACATAAATCCCTAATTTGAGAAATTTTGACTGTCAAAATTTTTTTTTCCCTATCTTTCCCATGTTAACATTCAGAATTTCTACCTGTCTGTTTAATCTTTTTTAGAAAACTGCCTGTTGAAAACGACAGGTAGACAGGGCTAGGTTCAAGGACTATGCCAGTAATGCATTGTTAACTCAATTTTTCTTCAGACCTGTACAGTCATCAGTGGAGATGTCAGACATCACCATCAATGTTTATCAGAGAGCCATACGTGAAAAACTGAATTCAGAGAAAGTGAAGTTATGGGAGCCGCCATATACAACGGAGCAAGGAGACAAAGGAGAAGAGCCAACGGTGGGTAATTTCAGTTTTCAGCTTAGTTATTCTAAATATTTTATTTTATTGGGTTTTTGCTGAGACTCATTTGGTTGGGATTTTACCTCCTTCAGGTAGCGGTGTAGCGCACTAATATTGCTGTCAGGTTTTAATTTTAGCATACAATATATTTTTGGATGTCTCTGCTAAATGAATGTGAAAAAAAAACAGTGCCAGATATTTCGTTTTGCCGGGACTGAGTCTCTGTTGGGATTTTACAAATATATTTTGTCAAAGATTGAAATAAGAATAGATCTTACAGCCCTTTTGGGTAGCACACTTATATTGCTGTTAATTTTTATTTTCGATATGAAATAATAATAATAAAGTTGTTGGTGCCTTTGCTGTTTAATACTGATGCATTTAAATAAATAGAGTGCAAGATGTCCACAAAAAGGGCGGAAGTGTATTCTTACACTGAATTAGAGAAATAAATTTTTTAACCTCTTTTGGGTAGCACACTAATAATGCTATAATTTTTTTTTTGTTTTTTTTTGTATATAATATAATGATTATATATTCTTTGGTGTCTTTGATATGAATTACTGGTGAATTTTAAAAAAGACAGTACAAGATGGCCACCAAAAATGAACAATTGAAGAAACAAAGAAATAAGCTCATTTCTGATGTCTGTTGTGTTGTTTTCTTTCAGGAGTTAGCCGATCGATATTCAAGAGATCTAAACATTCCACTGGAAGATGTTCTCCGCCTTTTAGAAACACTCAGAGCCACTTCTCTAGAAAAATTGGCTGCCCGTGAGAAGTTTAACAAGTCAGGGCTGGCAACTGTCAAGATAAAGTTTACTGGGCAGGGCTCTAAGAATGTAAGGATTATCTCCCTTATTTTAAAAATAGTGAAATTTCTTACAGTAGTATTTTCTTGTTCATAGACCATCTCACTGTTTAACTACACAAGTGTTTACAACAAAATCACATGTGCACAAAAGACAAACTGCCTGTAGATAGAATAAAATATTCAATTTTGGCCACAAAATAGTGAATAATCCCTGGATTATTAAATTTTTTAGCTAAAATAATCTATTTTTTTCATTTTGGTTTGAAAAAAATTGATTTCTATCAACCCTGATAATGTAAAGAGTAATTTCTTTGTAACAGAAAAATCAATGTTTATTGCAAAATACAAAGTTGTTTTTTTGTTTTACTTGTTGTATTATTGTTCGTACTTAAGACTTGCACCTGTCGAAAATCAGGTGTTGATAGGCTGATAAATGTCATTCCAGTTACAGAGTGATGTCCCTTTGTAAAAAAAAAAAGTTGAAACTCAGCCATAAAAAATGGCAACATACATGTGCCTATATTTTAAAATTGGCAGGTGTCGGTTTACACAAATGTTTTGGTCAATTATATAATACATCATTTTCCAACCTGCAGAAAAAGTTTTTAAAAATACATGTATGTCTTCATTGGTTTTTGTTTCTTAACATGGTGGGTGGTCGTGTGGGAGCTTCCTATGGGGTTGGACTCTCAGAGCCAGGGGGAAAACGTATCTATATCTACTTGATGTTGTGATGTATTTTTATAATGTCTTGTGATTATCCTGTCTGGACATTGTATGTTGCCATGACGTTGAGGGTCATAGCAGACCTGCCAACCTTGTCTATTCTGGACTATTTTTTTCAATTAATTTCTGTTAAATACACTAATAGGCCAATAAAATACAGACATAAATTAAAGTTCTCTGCTATATTTTATCACAAAAATACATGTAATGGTAAGAAAATATTCCTAGAAAAAAGAATATCTTTACACATACATTCCTTCTAGGGTAGGCAAGTCTGTCACAAGTTTCTTCCATCAATTGAGCTGGCACACAGTCATATAAGTGAAATAACCTTAAGTATAGCACTAAACACCAATCAAACAATCAATCTTAACCGGAATATCTTAATGCCCCATTTTCAAGTGACCTATTTACAAAAGTGATTTTACTCTGCTGTCCTGTATGTTTTAAAATCTACTGACTACCCAAATTTACCATTCATGGGATCAACTCTGTCTGTTGACCATCAGGTATATATGAGTGAGTCATACGATGTGGCTTTGGCAATCATGAGGGTGGTTTTTATTAGATTTTATCCTGGTTTTCTACTGTAATTTTGCAAGGAATAGTGTGACATGGACAATCCGCATTCATATTAATGAAATACCCATTAGCACCACATTAAACCCCAATCAATCAAACAATTAAACAAACACATCAAGTCGCAGGCTTGCAAAGTGATGTTACTCTGCTGTCATAAGGTAAACCTATAGCTCACATTAGAATGCCTAGCTTGTTTTAAAAGAGAACACCTGTTAAGTTTTGCCTGTTGTGGTCATTTGTGGTAATGAATAAAGCTAATTGTTTTCAATTATGACAAACAGTTATTTTTCAATTAATAGATATCACGCAATTAATATAATTGTAGACTTTTTCTACATATGTGTATGTCATCAAGCTTTTGACCAATCAAGTGCCTTAGTTTTTTTGCCATTTCAAATCGATTTTTATTGCTAAATTAAATATATAAAAAAATCATTTCATTTGATGGAAACATATTTTTAAGACATATTTGATCAGATGAAAATAAGGTTTTATTAATACTTGTGGACATATACACTTTGAGTGACACTTTATGTACAGTTGTATATTTTCTCTCTTTAGGAGAGAGGTCAGAAGACAGTTATATCCATAGAAGTGACCTTGAAAACGACAGGGGAGGAGTTCAAAAAGATGATATCCAGCCAGGTATCAGTCGATGCTCAGCGTCTAAAGTTGATCAGTGGTGGGCGTATTATTGATGACAATCTCAGTTTGGAAGAACAAAATATAAAGGTAGAAAACAAAAAAAGTTTTATATTCAGTTTTTAAAATTTCTTTGTACGTTTTTTTTTTTTTTTAAACAAGTTTATCTTTGTCTTTTTCCAGTAGATCTGTACGCTGATTTTTGCCTACATGTAACTTGTAAGCTGATTATGAATTCTGTTACAACACAACATAGTAATGTTTCTCACATAACCACATTTGAAAAAATCCTGTACCAAGTGTAACATTTACGATAGGTCGCTGTTTTAATTGTCTGTCCCTCTGGCTAAGGACAGTTTCTTTGAAGAGTACCAATGCTGTCTTTACTTATCACCCATATAAATACTTTCCAACATTATGGGAACGCTTCATATCTTGGTTGTGCTAGTGTCAATTATTGTTGGAATACACTGCTGTCATATATGTGAAATACCCTTAAGCGCGGCATAAAACAGCAATCAATCAATAATTGTCTGATAGAACAGAAAGAAAATGTAGGCTAATATTCAATTTTGATAGGTTATTTTCATCTATTTCATTGAGTTGGTAATTTTTTGTGACAAACTATTTTTGAATTTCACAGAATGGCTGTAACATGATGGCTGTGTGTTTGTCCCAATCTGAGGCTGAAGCACAAGCTGGTCAGCAAAGAGCGAGGAAAGTCGCCAAGACAAGGGAAGCTGCTGAACTCTTGTCTGACAAAGTCAATGGTAAATTTTACAATTCAAGTATTTTCATCTGTGATAAGGGACTTAGCCAGAAATCAAAAGTATTGTGTCCAAAATAATCATTTTGCTACACTTTTTAAGTAACTGGGTGTCCCAATTTGTACAGTTTCCCTATCTCGTGCATGTTAAAGTTTCTTAAATCCTGGTGTCCTAGTGAGGCAATTATTCAATCCAGGGTGTCCAAAGGATGGGTGGAAACCCCTCTGCCTGACATCTTGTCAGTGATATACTTTGTTTGTGTTTTGTTTGATTGGTGTTTAATGTCATACTCAAGGGTATTTCCCTTATATGACAACGAATTGTCCACTTCACATTGCACCTAGCCTTATTTCAGTGGAAAACCGAGAGGAAACCTCGTAATAACCACCCCCTCAATTGCCATAGCCACAACGTGTGGCTTGCTCATATACCTGATGGTTGACAGGCGGACTTGTTAGTGTGAATGGTAAATCGAAGTAGGTTCAGTTGAATAGGTGTGCACGCTACCACTAAGCCATGGCCGCGGGTCTGTCAGTGATATGCAGGACTTGTGCTGATTTCATAAACATGGATAATGTCCTTAATTCTGCAGACAAGCAGTGACCATCTGAAATGTCCGCTTCATTACTGAAAGTAAAAGTCTCTTAAAGGGTACGGGGGCCACCTTCACAAAATGTTGTACGACAAATAAATATCGTAGGATATAATTACATCATGTTAAACTAAAGCATAAAAATATTGTGCATTATTTTATTATCGTACGATGTTTTGTGAAAGTGGCCCCTGGAAGTGCAGCTTAGCTCCGTACTTTTTGTGTTCTCCTACTTAAAGTGTTTCAAAAAGTTTAGTTCAGTGCAATTATAAATTAAAAGTCTTATCAAACAAACAATATCAAATGATGTTTTGTTTTCAGATGACAGTGACCCAGATTCCGGGTACTATCTTCAAGTGGCTGACCAGACTGGCAAACCACTGGATCTTCCCAAAGAGGAGAGAAAGGTGACATCCATAGCCCTTTACAGATACAGTTTTGTTAGAAAGACTAGTTTAACCATATTTGATGAGCCGGTTTTCTCAGCACTCGTTCTCTCAGAGCTAAGAGGCAACAGGAAACTGATTTTTTATTTGATTCTTTGTTTTGTGTTTTAAATTCAGATTGTCCATGTTTTTCATTGGACAGTGTCTCACAGGGCATCCAATGGTCATGGTGCAGAAAAGATAATTTTGGGTTAACTTGAAAAAATAATAAAAGTCACTTTTTTGTGTGTGGTGGATGGTTTTTTTTGTTAAAATCAAAAGAAAAAGTAGAAAGAGAAACAAAAAGTCCAATAAAATCAATTAAAAGCATTTTTTAAATCATAAGCTTCATATAAAATCTTATTTTTTGTTTTATGCCGAGCTGTATTTCTAACACTTAGGTTTTTTTGCTTTTCTTCAGGCTCTTGCTTTAGCAATGACTTTGCATGAGAAAGGAAGAGCAGCCTTAAAAAGGGGAGATCACTGTGAAGCACTATTGGTCCTCCTGGAGGCAGATAAGGAATTCAGGTACTGGGTTTAACCAGAAGTCTATTAACTAGAAGTATGCAACTGCCATATAGTAATGTCTGCCCCATTGTAAGCTAACCAGTTTTGGGGACCAAACCCCTACTTTAACATATTATGTGATGTAGCAAACAAGAAAATTCAGAAAAACTTTTAAAATGATGCATTATGGGAAACTGTTGGCAATCCTCAATCATAATTGTTCTTACTAAATGAAACGCATTTACCTAGTGCAATATGTGCCTGTTAAAATGACCATAATTGGCTACTAAATTGACAAATATTAAGCCAGTCGTTTGAATGAAAACAAATGCTATATGCAGTGGCTGAGAAGGTTTCTTCTCAGTTTTCCACCGTATTTAGGCATGAAGCAGTGTGAAGTGGACAATCCGTTGTAAATATAAGTCAAATACCCTTGACATTTCTTTTATTAACATGACTGACTGAGGATATATGTTTTATTTCAGTAAATGCCGTGCTGATATCCTGAGTGCTGTAGATAACTACGCTGTGTTATGTCTGGATATAGTCTGGTGTTACCTCTGCTTGGAAAATGTAGATGAATTACCTGATGCAGGTCAATTTTAACTTTTTTAACATTTTAAACTTTTTTGATTTTTATGAATTATTTTTACATTTTGAACTTTTTATTCTGGTTTTATAACAAGGGGTCATAATACTGAGGGGATTTCTGTATGCAAATTTCCATTTAGATGTGATTATCATGGTTAATTTGTAATAATGACTTTAGGGGATTTACAGAATTTGCAGCATTTTGATTGGTTGGAAATTGTAACAACAAAATATAGACCAATCAGAATGTTGTTATATTAAGGAAATCTCCAAATTTAATTTCAAGTGGCTAAGGTTTTTATATTGTGTATAACATACTCATCAATAGAAATTTTTATTAACTTCATAAAAGGGGACAATATTGTTATCATTTTAAGTTATGGCTCCACTTTCAGGCCGTCGGCTCCATGCTTCCGAAGAATGCTTTGAAAGAAGTTATGGAAAAAATTTAGAGAGACTAGCAGCTGTCAAGGTGAGTGAAGTTTTAAGGTCAGTCTGTCATGTAAGATATGACGTGAATTTCAGTGTCAGGTGTAGGGTTAGTATTAGGGTTAGGTTTAGGGTTAGTTTTCATGTTGTCCTTTAGAGTTAGTATAAGGGTTAGGTTAAGGGTTAGAGTTAGGTTTAGTATTAACCCTGTCCAAGAACTAAATGTTTACGTATATTTTACTTGATGGATAGGCCAGTTATAATGGGCATCTCAGAAAATTGGCAAGGGAGATAATTTAATCTTCAAAAGGCAATACACTGTCATCACATCATTGGTGATAGAAACGCTTTTAAAATATGACACACATGTTGTTAAAAATGTCCCAAATCTGGGGCCACTTTCACAAAATGTTGAACAACAAATAAATACTGTACGATAAAATTATGTCATGTTAAACTAAAGGGTAAAAATATAGTATGATATTTTATTGTCGTATGACATTGTTGTGAAAGTGGCTCCACGACCATATTGATCTTAAAGGAATGTGAGCACGCCCCCTTTTTTATTTATTGAGACTACCATTGATTGAATTTTCCAATTATGAACTTGCTTTGCTTTAGTGTTCTCCACCACTTGTCGTCTAGCTTAAGTACAGCGTAAAATATCCAAGAAATAAATATACATGTATGTAAAATTTATTAATTTTGGTTTTAGCTTTATACCATAATCTATTTATGATCATTTTTCTTTTACCATAACTAAGCAAAGCCACATATATATATATACAAAATATCCCTGTGCCAGTGTGATTGCTTTTAGAAATATATATACAAAATATATAAATAAAATTTAGAAAAAATTCAAATATTCAATGCCATGAATGATATATCCAAATGAGTCCTGTACTCAGAACACCAAGCACACAAACTATTATTTGTAATTCTTGTAAATCAACTGGGAGCGGACAGTCAGCATGTCATTATTTTCTTTTCGATGATTCCTTACAAAGCATTGCAATACCATGTTATTAGTTGAAAAAAATAAAGCCCAAAAAAACAAATAATAAATTTTTTTTGAAAAAAATAAAAACAAAATTGAAAAAATAATAATAATAAAGAAATAATAAAAAAAAATAATAATAATACTAATAAACTCATAGAATTGTGAATGTGTTTGTGTCACAGCATAGCTGAAATACCGCTGAATGTGGCGTAAAACAATAATCGATCAATCCAATTACATTAAGGTAATGCACGCATAAAGTTTAACACCGACTATTGAAGCTGTTAGTAATTTCGAGTGTTAATTTATAGCAAGGAACTGATTATATGCTGTTAAACATTTCATCTGATTGTACAGAACATTGGTATCCCATTATCCATCACAGATAGGTCATACATAGTAAATTAAACCTCAAGTAAAGAAGCTCTTATGTTATTTCTACTATTAATTTACAGGGAGGAACTGGCAGTGAGCTGGTGCTGTTTATGAAGTTACATTTACTACAGGGAGTGCTGGCCTTTCACCAACATAAACAACAGGAAGCCAGTCGACTATTAAATGTTGTGAGTGCTTGTTTATTATTTCTAAGGATAGGGAGCTATTGGGGAGGGGCTTCCTGTTGCCCTGGTCCTCTTAAATGTTGTGAGCGCTTGTAACATATTTCTGATGATTTATAGATGAAAACAGGTGGTTGGGAGGGAGCTTCCTGTTGTCCTCTAGTGTTCTCAAAGCTGTTAGGCAACTAGTACAAAGTGGATTTAATTGTGATTTGTGATGTGTGCATATTGACTCTTTGTTATTTTTGCCCCGTGAGGGAGCAGGTGAGCCATGGCCCTGCAGAATACTCCCTCGGCTTCCTTGGTCGATCGTAAGAGGCGAGAAAAGAGGCTGCTTTCTGTTGC
>JARFOD010128607.1:0-13963 GCA_031763545.1 Mopalia muscosa
GACCCAATTAGGCTATAACATTACCCTGACCAGTAACCTCCACTCAATTACTTCACATCCATACCAAATAATCTACAAAAAACAAATTCACAGGGCCAGAAAAAAAAAAAACATGACTACACATCATTTTTACTAAGAACTATATTCGAGGCTGACAAAACGGAAGTAATTAATAGTGGTCACCAGCCACATCAGTGAATTCCCCTGGTGACGTCACTACAACATCACAGCTAACTCTGAATAAAAAGTCAGATGTTCGAATCTCAATTTCTCCAAATGTATGCCTAATTTTTTAATGAAACAAGTTGCAAATGTGAATATTTGACAATTTTTATAAGTTTTCTATGTCTTAACCATTTGGAAAGACCTTTAACATATACTCAAGTTGAACCAACTCAGTTCCACCAAACTACAACCCAGAATGAAAGGAACATATAAAGTCAACCTCATCTTATATAACAGTGAAGGGAAAGCTGTTCTGTGATAGTATGCCCGATTCAGATGGTAGGCCACATCGTTGCTCAGGAAAAGCATAAAGAGGAAGTTGATGACATTACTCCATCTTGTGACCAAACAATCGCTCCAGACCAAATGGAATAGAATGTCCGTTTGTGTTACATGTATAACAACATGTGTTGGTCCAGAATCATTGACCCAGAACATGATTTTCTTTGCCTTTGTGTTTATTAAAGTTCTGTTGACTATTGTAAACTTAAGAAGTGGTATGACAATCTTATGTAATTTGTGTCTTTTACAGTTTTCTGATTCGATTTTGTTTAATTCCATCTGCTTTTTGCATTATTCTTATCACATTAAAAGAAATAAATTGACCAGAACTTTACTGGACTATTGGAGCTGTTCACATTTGAAGACATGTTCTCTTCTATTACAAAAGAAATGACAAAATTTGTCTTTCTTGTAAAATGATTTTCAGATCAAGAACTGGCAGCCCACATTAACAAGTATATCTCCTATGATCTACCAGATGATCCTGATCTCGGAGAACTTGTACTAAGTAGACAGCAGCATGTTCACGATCGTGGATGTCGTAGGTCTGTAAAAACTACTGTGCTTCATTTCCTCGCCCCCAACTGATAGAATTGAGATTTATAGAGAGAAACAATCAAATTCCATTTCCAGTGATACATATATCGAGATCATTCCAAGTAAACAAATTCTGTTAAAAGTATGGGAGGTACTGCAGCAGACGACCATTGATTTGTCAAAACTAAGCCTTCAAGAAATGTAACATATTGCTGGAGTGGATCACAAAAGCTATGTTAATGCGCTAAAAAATGTGCAATGCCATTATCTTGAAGAGAAATCTATCCTATCTGAAAATCAATATTTACAATCCTTCAGTATTGGCAGTCAAACATGGACCATCAGTTCATTGTGGATACTTATGCTTGCATCATTAACATTTGTTTGTACATCTCAAAAGCCCCGTGAGGGAGCGGGTGGGCCATGGCCCTGCAGAATACTCCCTCGGCCGATCGTAAGAGGCGAGAAAAAGAGGTTGCTTTCTGTTACCCTGGTGTTCGCAGAGCTAAAGGGTAACGTTAAGCAGATTTGTTTGTGATGTCCGGTATTTCTGCCGGTCCTCATATAAGTGAAATACCCGTGAGAGTACGACGTTAAACACCAATCAAACAAACAAACAAACAAACAAATAAAAGCTGAAAAAAACATGAGCAACTTATTACAAGCTATCCCCAAAGAAGCAGGTCGGGTTGAGGTCCGAAAACAACAACTAGTTGGCAACACCTTTCTCTATCATTGTAAAATAACAGCAAAAAAAAAAACAACTTACCGCCTACTTTCATTACCACTACAAACATTTGGCAGGACTGTGTTGTTTGTGTCTTCAAATTTACCAGAGAAAAGAGTACAACAGGATGAAATTTTGAAGTTGGAAGATGATGAAACATATTTATACCAGAAAAATCTACTTGACCGCTATTCAGCAAGACCGCAGTCATTGTCAAAAATGTGCCTATACGAGCGTGTATAAAGATGAATCATGTTCCATCCAAAAATCATCCAATAACAGTCCACATCGTTCAATGTGACCAGAGTAAAACATAATGACTCATCAAGAGCTTAAACCATGTCCAAAACAGGATGTACTTTAATGGGCCATCAAATTATGACAATCTAGGCCAAATGGAGAAACCACACCTCCACTTAACCTGTTCACATCTGGTCCAGCTCGATCTGGAAAGAGTCACCTGATTAAAGCCATATATCAAGTTGTAACCAGGGTGTTGAGCTGTGAAGGTGACGATCCAAATGATATCATTGTGCTTCTTACTGCACCAACAGGCACTGCAGCATTCAACATTTAAGGTCAAACTCTACACAGTGCTTTCTCGCTGAATAGATTCCAACAAGGAGGAAAACGCTCTCAAGATTATTACCCTCTGTCAGCTGACCGGTTAAATTCCTTACGATATTCATCGGCAATCATACAGCTTCTTGTGATCGATGAAATATCTATGGTAAGTGCAGATCTGTTCTACATAATACACAAGATGCTAAATGAAGTAAAAGCCCTTCAAGATGCCTTTTTTGGTGTTGTTTCTGTACTTTGCTTTGGGACTTGTGCCAGTTTCCCCCAATTGGTCGAAGCATATACAGTCTGCCATCAAACCCATATTCTCGCCTGTATGGTTCCCTGTGACAAAGAAACATTAAGCTTGTCGAACGTACTGAAATAATGAAGCAGCAACATGACAAACCGTTTGCTGCAACACTGAACAATATCAGACTAAATAAAATGACAGAGGAAGACCACCAGTTTCTCAACACGAGAGTAATAACAAAATCTGCCAACAATTATCCATCTGAAGCCCTTCATGTTTTTGAACGAATAAAGCAGCTTATGAGCATAATGAAGTTAAACTCCAATCTTTAGGATCAACCATTGTGACATGCAATGCCATTACCTCAAGGACAGGTTAATGTTCCAGATGACCCAACTGTCACTTGCGGTTTAAGAAAACTGTTGGAGAGTTATGTTGTTAAAAAAATGTTGACACACCAGATGGCTTGGTCAATGGCGCCCAAGGAATAAAATTACTGGCTTTTTACCTGTAGTGTTGAATGAACCCCAAGTTTATATACTTGTCAAGTTTGACAATGACAGAGTTGGAAACAAACTAAAGTATCTTCACCCTAGAGTTCAAAAACTATACCCAGGGTCAGTTCCAGTATCTAACTATATGAGGCAAAGTTAATACTAATAATATATCCAAACCTGTAGAGTGCTCAATTCGCCAGTTTCTACTCACACTCTGTTTAGTCCGGCAGCCCAGAACACTTTGATCAAATGAACGAGGTACCCAATATTTGACTAGAGGAGTAAGGTTGTCGTAACTTAAGATATAAAGATATGGACGTCTGCCGGGGTCCCTCTGCTGCATGTGGCCCCTGGGGTCCTGAAAGGGAGGCCAAACTAGGCGCTGGATCAAACATAGGAGGTACCAACTGAATCCAGTTTTAAACAAAGGGCCATATAACACAGAATACTTAATAGGCCATGCCCGACAAATTGTCTGCTGCAAAGGGCCCTCCAGACGCCCTAAAAGGGCCCCCAATTATGGTCTGGATCAAACATTGGAGGACCACACGAAACCAGTTCGAACTGAACAAGTTCCCCCCACAGAACACGGAATGGGCCATGCAAGACAAATCATCTTCTGCAAAGGGCCCGCCAGACGCACACGAAGTGCGGCCCAAGGCCCACTATCCTACAATTGACATAGGGTAAATATTGTAAGTACCGTTGGAAACAAGTTTTGAATAATGGTATACATCCTTTAGAGTACAAATATCTCTCTACGACAGACAAGTTGTCTGCTGCAAAGGGCTCGTCATACGCCCTAAAAGGGCGCCCAGTTTTGGTCTGGATCAAACATTGGAGGTACCACACGAAACCAATTCGAACTGAACAGGTGCACCTCACAGAACACGGAATGGCTCATGCAAGGCAAATTATCTGCTGCAAAGGACCCGCCAGACGCCCACGAAGTGCGCCCCAAGGCGCTCTATGCTACAATTGAGCTGGGGTCAATATTTTAAGTACCGCTGGAAACAAGTTTTGCATAATCGTATACATCCTTGAGAGAACAAATATCCCTCTGACAGACATATTGTCTGCTACAAAAAGCCCCCCAGACACTCCAAGAGGGGCCCCAAATTTGGTCTGGATCAAACATTAGAGGTACCAGTCGAAACCAATTGGAAATGAACAAATGCGCCACATAAATTACGGAATGGCCAGTGCAAGAGAAACTGTGTGCTGCAAAGGGCTCACCAGACACTCTCGAAGTGTGGGCCCTAGATCCATTATCCTAAAACTCATCTATGGAAACTGCGTAAGTACCGCGGGATACCAGTTTTAAATAATCGTACTACAGCATGTAGTATAATAAGCCCCTCCTACCCACACACATATATACGACATGGAACCAATAAGGAATCAACATATAAAGCCCAAAGAGCATGAACTAGTCTGATTGTTTGTTTGTTTGATTGGTGTTTAACATCGTACTCAAGGGTATTTCACTTATATGACGACGGACACAAAATGAAACATCACTGAAATAGTCTGACGTTTCAGCCCCCAACCAACTAGTCAAACCAATCTGTTTTGATCAATCACATCGATACCGACTGAAACAAGACAATTAGCAGAAGGAAAAATCGACCAGTTTATATCGCTAAAACACAGTTTTATTTTTACTGAAAAAAGCTTTGTTCCTTCACTTCTTTCAATCGATGTAACAGCCGACACAGTGTTTGGTCTAAACTATAAAGATGTCAAAATTACGGAATTTTTCAATATTGGAACTGTAATATTATTCCGAATTTATTTGAAAGATTTCAAGCTATTTTAATTGCATTGCTCTGTTTACCGTAAGAATGAGCATTATAAAGGTTTGCGGACTGTATTTTGTTACCGGACGCTGATTGGCGTTTTGTCTTATTGGAATTTTAGCATTTGAAGTATTGTCAATATTTTGCATAAGTTTACGAAGCAACTTTAACGAAACATTGTCTTATTATCTTGGACAAAGTTGGATGATGCAGAATTATTTAATTACACCCGTCGAGTCCAGTAATCGAATGGTAGACGTTGATAACTAGACTCATTTCGACAAGAGCAGCATTCCAATAGTTAAACAATTGTTGGTTAACGATGATGTTATGCCTTTATTTGGTTCTCAGTTGTAACTTTTGTATTTTGAACCTTTTCTTATTTAGTAATCTATGCTAAAACCCTGCTACGATGCCCTAAAAACGGCTTGCTATTTTCACTATTGAATATTGAATCACTTACTGCCCACACTGAAGATTTACGACACTCAGCTATTCTCTCCTCACTTATCTTGCTGACAGAAACCTGGCTTCATTCAAACTCCTCTGAAAACCTCAGTTTGTCTAACTATACAATTATCAGACAGGATAGGGAGCAGAGCTTTTCGCCATAATTCCTGAAAATCATTGGGCCAGTCTTTGGAAAACATGGTGGTGATGCTGTTCCTTATCTTTGCTAATAATGGATATTCCACAAGACATAGAATGTCTGCATATCATACTGTTGGACATAGATGTCAACTTTGTTGAGATGTATAAAGCGCCGTCAATACCAGTCACAATATTCCTTCCAAAGTTACAGTCACTCCTACAAAATATTGGCAAAATGTCAAAACTTATAGCAGGTAACTTCAATATACCCTACAAAGATGAAACACACCCAGTTCTCAAAAGTGTTTCAGATGTATGGCTAATCTCACCTGGTTTAGCATGTCAACTTTCAGGTACTGCATATATCATTTATAATTACCCATACAATTAACATATGTCCTGAAGTTTTGTAAATATTTTTGTATTCCTACAATATTGTAATGTCACGAGCTCCATGCATATATTTATTAATCATTCATTGTTGCAGTATTGATTTTTCAGAAGTGGTTTATGTCTGGACCTTATCTTCACCAACATCGAATGAAAAATGTCAACATCACCCTGTTACTTTTTACAACATGACTTCATTTACATGACACTTTCATCCACTTTTTTAAGTTTAGAGGTCTATATCTCCATGTAATTCTTCCTTCATTGTTTATTACTGATTCCAATGACCAGTATATTAAAAACTTGTTACCGCTTCTTACTAACATCATCAGTTTTATGTCTTCAGCTAACTTCTTAGAAGATGTTCTTACCTCATTAAGGAACTAATTACCCAGTAAAGTCTCTTTGCCTAAAGGCTTGCTTTACAACTAGTAAATCCTGTCTTCAATCAACATGTTTTTCGTCTTGTTAAGCCAGCTAGTGAAAGGCTCCACAACATGAAATTTCAGCTAACCATATTGAAGTACGGTGATGTCCCTTTATTGACGAATGTGGAAAGATCAATTCACAAACTGGTCATATTTAATGGACAAATTCCCAGGGACAATTTGAGTCAAAATGGAAAGGAACACTTCGTTTCTGCCCATTTGTAGCCAAGGGATCTATTGTATGTTGACGACCACACTCAGCTTTGACCTTATCCTTAATTTCTTTGAACTCCATACGTGGGCAGATTCTATTTGGAAAGTCTTCATTGGACACTTCATTGAAATGACTTCAAAATTGACTCATTAGAATTTTGGTCTTGGCTTCTCCGATTGTTTAATGTGTTCCAAAGCATTATTCCATTCATTTAAAAGCCTGGGCACTCAAACATTTTTGACAGAGAATGTTTTACGTGAAATATCAAAGACGTGACATCCATTTGCCGTGCAAAAGCCTAACCTAATGAATTCCTTACACACGATTTTATGTCGATATGGAATGGAGCTGCAATCCTGCCCCCAAAAAATTTGTTTAATCTTCGTCGAATTCTTATATTCATAATCCGACTATCCAAGATTTCCTAATATATATATATATTTTCCACACTTTACTCTATATGTATGCTACAATGATGCGTAAAGGGAATCCTCGGCAAAACTGTTTTTGTAGTAAGAGGCTACATCTGATGTAACATCGTGCAACTGATACTGGCAGATATTCTAGGTTGCAAAATGAAAACAAACAAAAAGTTTCATATAACAATAATATACAACACAACATCAAACAGAAAATGAACGCTGGATTAATGTATTAATAAAACTGTAAAATGGGATTTCAAACATATGCCTATAGCTATGCTAAAATGGCAATGTTGATTAAACAAATACGTCAGGATATGCTATGTACAATTTTACTTTAAAATAAAAGATGCAAAGGGAACGCTTAAGTTAACGTTCTTCAACATCTTTTTTGTCAGCAGTACTTCAACTTGTTTAATACTGGTTTTGGAGTTTGTATGCATTTAATAATAAATTAATTACTATTTAAACTCGAAAACATATATAGGAATAAAACATATTTAAATAAATGCACTGACACAATGCCGCTTTTCAGAAATTTGATTCAAACAAATAAGTTGTTTTAATGTTTCTCTTTGCTGCTTTCACCATGACAACAAAGATTATATCAGCCAACCTGAACAAATGGCAAATACTTCCACGAAGTATGCAACAGTTAAGCAGACTACGCTCAGCAAATGTTAATGTCAAATTTAATGTTTTTCATTCTATACGGTTATCCATAACAAGCAAAAATGTAAAATCATGATATTCTAAATCGATCATTTTAATCCCATTTTAATTCCTTGGAATATGAATTTAAAAACACATGTAGCACTTGTCGCTAACAGTATTCTTAATTGTATTCGCTCTTGTTAGCCGACATGTTGACAGCGTACTTAGACAGAGTATATTCGCTTAATTTTGATTTAATTTACACCAGAGTGACCGTAAGAAAGTTGTCAACTCATTTCAGCCGTTACCAAATTATTACAACGTTAAAAAAATATTATCTGGTTGACACGTCCTCTTGATCACAACGATGGTCGATATCCCCACGATTTGTCGGGTTGTTTCGCGACCGGTGTCTTAAAAATCCAGGCGTGGGAAAGTGGTTGTTTAGCTTGTGTACGGCTTAAGAAGATTCCAGATGATATTTGTTCATTATCGGCTCCACAGGTTCCAGTGTGAAGCGCCTTATCCATACATAGCCATTATTCAAGAGGTTACTGTATCGGTAATCTGATGTACCTTCAAATTAAGAATTGTTTTAAGTACAAATAAGGTACAATATCCTGTGTTTTCCTAATGCACTAGTTATTGCTCTTAAATATATCGGACTATTGTGGTTTATTCGCCGGAAGTGTTTCAGTGAATTGTGGCAATTGTTCAAGAGCCTTAACGTGAAAACACACCATTTTACTGACCTATCTGAATTCCCGTCTTACTTAAAGAGCCGAACTAACATAAACAATATAGGGCCGAAAAAGAAGCTCACTGTTGTAAATGGTTAGGTATTTCAAATGTTGTATAGGTTACAATCATTTTAGGTTCATAGTTGTTTGTCAATATTGATCAAACTTTACAAGTATATAATTGCACTTGATTTGTTTGTTTTGTTTTGTTTTTTACAATAATTACGGAAAATAATTATCTGCTACTATTTTAATAATAGACAACAAAAAAAAAACAATTATTAAATATCTAATTTGGACCAGCCCCACGCCAAGAAATAGTGTTCAATAAACAACTATAATTTAGTTCGCTTCTTCCGATTTTCAATTTGTGATCAACGGAACTACAGTACCTCGTTTTTATTAACATCTATGTGCACAGCATTATAAATGTAAATATACGTGGATATATATACCATAATTACATAAATATATGACATATATTTTTATCAATTTTTCGAACACATTATGGACAATTTTGTTTAGTTATATACGGATTCTCTCGTTACATTAATGTACTTATCTAATATATACAGTACAAAGCATAGCTTTATAGAAATCTTGCGGTTTAAGAATCAAGAAACCATCTCATCTAAATTCCAGGACTCCTGAAAAAGCATGTGACCACTAGCATGAAAACGCCCTTCTGGCACATGTACCGATAATTATCCTGCAGTCTGACTTTCTCCTGTCTGACACACGTCTTAAAGTAGGATTCAGTGTAATTGATTGCAGAAAAAATAAGTAGATCGTCAACTCATCGCTGGTTTAAAGAATTTCTTTGTTAGAGAAAATGTTTTGAAAACATTACCAGGATGTGAGATATCGGGTAAAGCTTGGCAGGTGGCTGCCTGGTGACCGGAAGATCCGGCGGTAAGTGTATCCAGGGGCCGAAGACAATCGTGCACAAGCACCACGGGCGACAACTCCCCTTAGAACCTCACTTGTTATCAACAGAATCTGTAAAAATGCATCTGGTACTTCACCGGATATGGCTTTATTCCAGGGATAACACATAGGTGATCAGGGTTTAGAGGATTTAGCAGCCCACGTCTTACTTTTACGCCATTCCAATGATATATTTATGTACAACATAGTCTTTCAAATTAGCTCTTCATTAAAATCATACTATTAAAGATTATGCTGTTAAGCTTTAAGAAATCAACTTTTCACCAAGTTTATTACAGTTAAGATCGGCTGAAATTGAGAGATTTTGTATTTTTTTTGCCGCTAAAACTCTCTCTGAATAGGTTAATCGGGCAAAGCTGATGATATTCCCATTTCATCACTACGCTTGTCCGTGCTCCATGTATACATACATTGTATACATCAAACTCGTACATTTTGTTCGCCCAATCCTTTAACCACTATATGTACACTGTTATCCACACTCAAATAAAACTACCTACTTGATTATGGCAGTAGAGTTATCAGGACAGTTTAGGAGTACGTTTAACACGTGTGACATCTTTACACAACGGAATCCATGTTATCGGGTGACTAGAAAACATTAATGCCATAATAACAACAATTTTCTAACGTTCTAGATTATATACGAAATGCTTTGGTGGATTTCCGAGTTCCGGATAGGTACGCTACTTAAAAACGTTTTCTACACAGAGACAAAAACTACGTCTTCTTCGGTTGGGTCGGTTGTATCATATGGACTCTACGTTCCTACATAATAATGAGTATTCACTGGGGAGAAATCTAATTACATCGTATGCAAACGAAAACCAGACAGAGGGACTTATTACACTAGGGTTACTTTTGGTTAAATCACATCTTCTAGACGCCATTCCTAGAGACGTAACAAAACCGTCTCCCACTGGGCAAGAGAAACAGACAGAGGTCCGGACTAACCTAACGAGAGATTACTAGAGTATGAGTAGACAGAATATATATCATCTTTATCTGAATCAATCACTATTCTTCGTTACTGGTTTCTTGACAAATATTTCTCTACTTTTGTGCACAAATACACCCTCTAAATCATTATTGTACATCATTAACAGAATCTGTAAAATAATCTGGATTATGATTTGTTTCGGACGTGACCATATAATGGATTCGGCCACACACTTACAAAGCAATATATGTTGGCAATAAGTTCCACAGATCAGTTTCCGGTAAAATAATATAAGTTATATTTCTGCTTGTCTTATGACCTTATAAATTGTAGACATATGCAGAGGTGTACAGTTGTACATGCCATGGGTTCTAACAACTAATGGAACTAGTAGATTTATCGATTTATTCGACGTTCATCAAGCACACGGCATCAACAGCACTAATGCTACGTCATAATTTGTTATCTGCTGCGTTTGCATTATCACTCAGATCTACTGTGAGCACATGGCCAAGATATGTATCGGATGTTACAATATTAAAGACAATAACATCTTATTGACATATCGCAGGGGTATTGTCAATGTTAAACTACAAGTCTTTTTTCATCTATACAGAAAGTAATAGTACCGAAATCCGTTTAAATCTAAAAGACAAAGAACACCGTTCAAACTGCATCCATCCTACATTTGTGATGAGCAGGCTGACTGGGATGTAGAAAGGCACAGCATGTCAGCAAGTGCGAGCAAGCGTTATTCCCAACAATCCGATTTCTCCGTGCACGAAATTC
Organism: Mopalia muscosa; assembly: GCA_031763545.1. Classification (NCBI taxonomy): domain Eukaryota; kingdom Metazoa; phylum Mollusca; class Polyplacophora; order Chitonida; family Mopaliidae; genus Mopalia; species Mopalia muscosa. Next base: position 10,998 of record JARFOD010128607.1, read on the forward strand.
GGTACGGCATAAATTGTAACAGACCTTTTTTAAGGGATTAGCTCACTCCTCTGGGAAGTGTTAGATGAAAACGGGCTGCTCAATGAGCTTAGTCAACACTTCTCACAAGAGATTGATGTTTTCTTTTCCAATGATGTTAACCGCTTAACGAATAACACCCTTTTGTAGCTTGATTGGTGGATCAGTGGACATTCGCCCTGATGAATAACGGTAAACTCATTGAGAAAGGCTTGATTAAAATACACTTAACCACATTGAATCATAGAGTGACATACAATTTAATGGAAGAGCATACAAGAATAGACATGGCACTTTTAAATGACTTTAATTTTGCAGAATGTTGTAAAAGAAAGTTTACTGATTTAAGTAAATACCCCTTAACCCCTGTGTTCTTTATTACAACTTCTCGACAAGCATCAATTGGAGTGGTATGTTGATAGAAAAAAATTACTCCAGGATAACACGATATTTGCAATTTCCAAATCGAATCATGGATTTCTGTGGAATCGTCTTCCGAGCAGAAGCAGAGATTGGAAATCGTAATATGTGGCTTTATCAATGAGCATTTTATTAAAATATTAGATTACAGTTTTCTCTCTCAAAGCATCTTTGTGACTAGCTAAAACTATCACACATTTCTGCATTAACAGATTATTTATTATCGGGTGGAATAAATGTTGTCTCAATTTGATGTTTCTAACAATAATCTAAATCTACTCTGTCCACCTTTGTGGTGCTGATAACATTCCTGGGAGTAACCAGTTTGCCATAATTTGGTTGTAAACAAAATTATTGTGACCAAACATTTCATTGGGGGCATTCAGAAATTGAAGCACTTAAATAAATTTAGTGTTTTTTCCGATATTCTTCTCAAGAAACTATTTGATCTGCAGATGAAGCACAATTTTATATATATTCCAAATTTCTTAGACTAATTATATCAATCCGACTGCTTGTTTTGAACTTATTACACAGATTGTGTAGAATAAGTGAGAAATTGTTAAGGAGGGTACGCGTGGGAAGGTGCTTTAGGTTGCCCTAGTGCTCCCACGGTTAAGGGTTAACATGAAGCCGATTTGTTTGTGATGTTTTTTATATTATGTCCTGGGCCTGATTTTCCTCTCTGGTCTCATTGTGGTTGCCAGTGGCACCGTATGTAGGTTTCCTCGCTCATTGAGCTGACATGCCTTCATGTGAGGGAAGATTAAAGTATCCTTAAGGTTATGTCATACATCAGACTGTAAACATCTATTTATCCGACAATGTTCTTGAACATTCCCCGTTTGTGGACTGTTATTGGCTATCCTCTGCTCAGAATTCGAAACAGCCTTTTGAATGTACCAAAACCATTGCAGAATGGCTGTATTGGTAACTGTCTCTAGTTTATATTGTTAATGTTTTCCATCATACAAAGTACACAGAAAGATGTCTGAGAGACACCAGTCTATGTTACCCTCATCTTTTTATTAGTTACAAGAAACATGTTTTGTTTTACGGCAGTCAGCGTCCAGTCGTTAGTAGGCCAGTGTTTGATTTGTGCCAATTGGTTATTCGCCCATTAATACATCTATGGATTTTTTGTTTGATAACTTCGCCTCAGCTTAAAATCTTTGGTTTTGATATATGAGACAATACAATATACATTACCTTACACCAATGATTTGTTTGTTTGTTTGATTGGTGTTTAACGTCTTACTCAAGGGTATTTCACTTATATGACGACGGAAAATACAGAACATCCCAAACAAATCTGCTTACCGTTACAATTTAGCTCTGCGAACACCATGGCAACAGAAGGCAACCTCTTTTCTCGCTTCTTACGATCAACCAAGGGAGGGAGTATTCTGCTGGGCCATGGCCCACACGCTCCCTCACGGGGTCCTTACACCAATGAAGCTTATGAAGTGGTTTCCACGCCTTTTAATAATAATCCTTCTCCGCTGTCTTACAGAATTACGACATTATTTAATTGAGGAAAGATGACCAGCATCTTGAAAGAATAGTACATTTCTATGCACAGTTTCTTCGTTTAGGAAAAATTGTTTCTGAGAGGTAAACTGAAAAAAATCTGACTTTAGCTTGAGAGATTGATTCGTATTGAGGTACACTTAATTTGACTGTGCTACTGTTGACCGACCTTTAATTGGCAAATAAATGAGCCGTATAAAAATATATTATGTTGAATGGGTAATGCCATTAAATTAACATCTAAGGGAATATTGTATGCAGTTACAAGCAGGATAATATCTGTGATCAATAGAATTTGTGAATTAGCATCAACACCACTGAATAATATTTCCTCTTCCCTGCTCACGTCAATATCAGTATCCATTTGGCACCTCATACCATGATTAGACCAGTACCCTTGATGCCGATGCTATATACAGACACTGCATCCATGCTTTATTTTAGGTATTCAACTCCTTGTATAGCAGCAGCTGCAGTCGGTCTTGTCTGTCTGCTCTCTGTGATAGACCAAATACTATTACGCACTAGTCCGCGTTTAGCGCTAGACCGCACCTGATGAGCAAAGAGCTGTGCGATCTGCTTATGACTTTGTCCAGGTCAAATCTGGACGGAAGTCATATTTATTTGCAATTTGTAAAGTGGTAAAACTTTATTGCGAAAGTTATCCCTGAAAAAATTATGGTACAATAACAGACTTTTAAACTGTTATGTTATTTAGCAGCTAACAAGCGACAGATACATGTCGTTTGGCAGTCACAGTACTGTATAATTCCGCTTCTTAAAGACATGGAGCAGGGACTGTGTGTGTGATTTTTATTCTTATGTTTGCTGCCATTGATTTCTTCTCGAGTTTCAAAAACTCTGTCTTTTTCTTGTTTGTATAGCGTTATTTAATGTCGTTTGATATAATATTTGTGGTGACGCTTGTTTGTTTGTTTGATTGGTGTTTAACGTCGTACTCAAGGGTATTTCACTTATATGACGACGGATTGTCCACT
>JARFOD010128618.1:0-13961 GCA_031763545.1 Mopalia muscosa
ATAAATAAATATAAAAAATGTAATAATGATTATGATGACGATAATAAATAAAAAGAGACGTAAGTAAATAAATAAATAAATAGAAAAATAAATAAATAAATAAATAAATAAATAAATAAAAACACAACATTTTAAATCGAACCCTCATAAGATAAAATGGCTTTTTTCCCACTGCTTGGAAGACGGGACAATATGGTTGCGCTCGAATCGGAAGAAGGAAAACTGGACAACACCAGTCGGAAGATGGTATTGGATGGAACTTCCTGTTGCCTTGGTGCCTGACGTACGTAGTAAAACTCCGATCAAATTAACAAACCAACTGTCAAAATCCAATATTTTAACTTTCAGCAGGCGGTTGAATGGATCTTCCCGTTGCCCTGGTGATCTCAGACCTATGGGGCAACATGCAACCGATCTGTACAAGTTTGCAAGGAGGCCTCGGTTCGCCCTGTCCTGTTATTGTTTGTTGCAAGTGGTGTTGAGGTCTATTTACTTAACCCTTTGAGGCTGGCACTCCTTCGTATGAGTGCAATAAACCGGGGTGCGGTCTAAAGCCGCAACGAAATTAACAAACCAGATGTTAAAATCAGATATTTCAACTAATGTGTTCCTTATTGCATTGTTGACTTGTTATTTACCAGATTTGATTGACAGTTATCTCATTTCCGTGCCGGAAACTTGTTAACATGTTACTTGTGATTAATGATCGAATCTGACCACGTTGTGTTGGATATGAAAAGCCACATCTCGTGATTCTTGAGGTGATAAGCCATGCTATATCGATTAACCATAAAAGGTTATATCCTATCTGGAAAAACTCTCCATTCTCAACAATTATTTATATAATTTAATTTTGATGCAAGTTACTATAAGCGTAATATATTAATATGAGTTACCGAATCTACGAAGTGCGCCACCGGGACGCGTAAAAATAAAGTTAGGAAAATAGAGGAAAAAACTAGGAAAGGGCCTCCGCCGCAGAGTGGTCTAGAGTGTACGTATTAGGCAGTGTATCCTTCTGGTTCAGTTATCTTCTCATCCCTGTGGTCCCGGGTTCGAATCTCGCAGACAATTTGTAGATTAGGCTGCCATCAACCGGCGGAAGGTAGTGGATTTCTTGGTTAATTTACTACCCCTTATTAATTCCACAATATACATGACCAATGATCTAAAGAAAAAAACGGTTTCGTTGTTTATACCACCGCAGTTGTGCAGCTTGTTTGTGTTATTTATGGACTTCAAGAAAAGGGCAATTGAACGGTTTCTGGTTTCTGCAAGCAACCACAACTTTCTATTCCTGCTTCTAAATGATAACTTCTGATCTTAACCAAAACTCTTTACCTTTTGAAAAAGAAAATCCACTGGTCCCATGCAGAAGGTTTGAGCATTATGGATGTCTGGTTCTGTCACTGTGAAGGGTTTTTGTCAGATTAATGAAAGTCACCGGCAGTATTATTGCAAACTCAATTTCGATTATTTTTCATTTAAACTTCAAGGGGAAGAACGTCTGATGAAGTCTTTAAAATAATAAGTAAGTCAATAAGGCGCTCTGTCGTGCTGACAATGAGGTTAAATACAACTGGTGACTTCGTAATTTGTCTCTGTGCCTCACTTATGTTTGAGTAGGATTCTAAATATACTTAATAAATGACTGTATTTGTTTAGGCCATGAGTACAGATGAGTGTTAAGTGTAGTGCGTGTTTCCATGACCCAGTCTGTATCTCGGGAAATTAACTTCCTTCTTTTCTTCGAAACAGTTACCAGTGGATGGAAGGGCAGACTCAATCTTGATTACTTGAGGTCAAATCGCTACCTTTGATCCTTTCTTATTCTGTATGCCTTGGAACATTGCAGAATTCGCCTTGTAACCAGCTAGTGTAAATGGCTTGCCATTGTATTTAAGCGATAGAGAGCAAGAAGCTAGAATTGTTTGACTGTAGCTTTCGTATATTTTCTTTATTCCTTAAACACCGTCTTTTTAAAAATGATACCGCGAACTAATCCCGAAACGTATTTAACTTTTTGTTGAACCTGTTCTCTGTAGATGTTTTGTGACGGTCTTTCGTTTTCGAAAATATCACTTATTCATGTTACTGCCCGAGATTGATTTGGACTAATATCTATTTTTTAAATATGAGTATACAATTTCTGTTGTTTTAACGAGAAATATTTCTCTGGCCCGACACAATGGATTTTCGTTGAACCTGTTCTAAAAAGATGTTTTTTGGATTTTATTTTTCATTTTCCAAACTATTGCTTACTTATATCATTGCAAGAGATAGAATTAAACTAATTTATTTCTTTGATATTTTTTTCTGATTATTTATCAAATACAAAATATACAGACTTTTCTGTCAACAGCATTCCACTAAAGTGAAGCGAGTCAGTTTAAAACGGAGCCATCATCACAAGTCATCTGAAAAATTAAATATATCAGACTATTAAATGATCACCTTAATCTTACCTCATACCCCATTAGGACGTAATTTCAAATGCTTTCCAGTATAATAATAAATTATCTGCCGAATTGTACTGCCTCCTAAAAACTGATAAGACAGGTAAATCATAAGAGATATTTTATAAATAAATGTAGCATTTTTAAATGTGCCTAAAGATTATATCTTTACATGTTGGTGATCCCACTTTAGTTTGTCCACATTCAAAGGTACCAAGGTCTACCCTGTCTAAACGAATGGATAAATGTCTAGATAAATATAAAAAAACATTCATCTATATTCCTTCTCGCAACTCCAACGACGACACTCTTATCTCTTAACTTAATTCCGATGTGATAGAAAACCTTTCAGCTGTTTCCGTCTGTATTGATTGATCTTAATTCAATAGAGAACAAATAGTCCAACAAAATACAGCGATTTCAATATTTGTTTTTCTTGTTTTATTAAACAGCCTTGAAGCTGACCGATTTGAGACACTTGACTAAGAATTAATTTAGACACCGTGAAAGAAACTAGACAATCTATATTCAATTGCAATTTATGACCGATTAACACACGATGCCTTGATGTCAACGGCGACATCTCGATTCTCACCGGCTCATCAGTCATGCGCAATCGATTTCCTCTCATCTCACCAAAACGCCATGCGGACTTCAATTGGTGTTGGATTAGAAGCCATCGTCCTCAAACCCAACTAATTCCAGGTTAATTGCGGACTTATTTGAACACATGTTGTAACGATCAGACAAATGTAGTAGGATGTGGACTGGGAACAGATCTAAAGAACAGTCGGGGCTGCCCGTTATATCGAGTTACCACTCATATTGATGATTGTCCAATACTTGGTCAAATGTACTGTTATGCCACCAAGGATTGAGAGATTTCATTAAACATTTTGGCTAACTTGAAAGACAAATATTTGTGCTTGTACCGACCACTAAGAATATCTTTAAATTTGTGTCTACATAAATCAAACTCACAGCAGATCTAATATTTGTTTTCCTTATTTTATTAAACAGCCATGAAGCTAAGCGATTTGAAACACTTGACTAAGAATTATTTTAGACACCGTGAAAGAAACTAGACAATCTATATTCAATTGCAATTTATGACCGATTAACACACGATGTTTCGATGTGAACGGCGACATCTGACTTCACACCGGCTCATCAGTCATGCGCAATCGATTTCCTCTCAGCTCACCAAAACGCCATGCGGACTTAAATTGGCGTACGATTGGAAACCATCGTCCTCAAACCCGACTAATTCCAGCTTAATTACGGACAAATTTGAACAAATGTTGTAACTGTAGTGGGTGTACTTCGGGACAGATCTAAGAAGAGCTGCCAGGGCTGCCCGTTACATCAAATTACCGCTCATATTGATGACTCTCCAATACTAGGTAAAACCTGGGACCTAAACCTGGGACCTAACAGGTTAGGTCCCAAGTAAAACATACCTTTATTCCAGAAAATGGTTTGAGAGATTTCATTAAACATTTTGACAAACGTGAAAGACAAATATTTGTGCTTGTACTGACCACTAAGAATATCTTTAAATTTGTGTCTACATATATCATTGAATGGCATCAGGAAGTTCTTTAACCCACACATCGCTCTCTTCACCAAAATGTCACTGAATCGAATTTTGAGCTATTCAAAGCAATTCGAGGCTTAGTTAATTTACATGAAAGTAATATTTCACTCAACGTTATTGCAATAAATTGGAAGCAGATTTCTGATCCTTGGACGACATAATAGCGATCTGAACTGAATATATCTCAGACTGAATGATATAAGCAGTAATATACAGTACGTATGTGGTTATGCATATCCTCCTAGCCGAGTATCACATTCACGGATCGCTGATTTGAAGGGAAAATACAACATCTTTGGACCAGCCATAAACAACAGCTTAGGTATTGTCATTTGTAAGAGAATCAACAGGAATTCTGGTCAGTGTAGGAATTGATGTATTCAATAGGTAAGTCGTTACACAAATCTATAAAACTACAGTACGTAGTGTCAGATTACTTTGTGTCAGATCTCATTTGTGAGGTTGTTAGGGGTCACAGGTCAATAAGAAGAAAACCATATATAAAAAAAACAACAAATACAGATTTTAAGATTTGTATAATCAATTGTTCAGAGTTTTTAATCTCTGATCAGTAATGCTGGGGATTTGTTGAAAAAATTACAACTTACACACGTGTCGCGCCATAAAGGGCGGGGTCTATGGCCGTTGGGGGGGATGTTACTATTGAATAACGTCTGCCCAAGTATATGATTAAAACCGTCACTGTCTTTCCACCATGCCTTACGTGAAGCCCGCTTGGTTATAAACCTAGTGCCATTTTGAATGTCTACATGTAGTGATACCCGTTAACTCAGCGTATTTTGTGCGATCGTAGAAAGACAAATTACAACTGTATAAATGCACCGGGCCTTGATGTCATTCAACTGTAAATCAACCCAAATGGCCTTTTTAAAGAAACGTGTTACCCAAATCAAACAAGTTGTTACGGATATGAAATTCATACTGCTTTATGTTATCCAAATTCTAACATGATACAAGTTCTTAATAAAAAGCTTAAGCCAAGAAAAGTTGAAAAAGCAACAATATAAATTTTGTGAATTTTGTTATGATCTTGCCAAATTTGATTGTTGATCTAATTTTAAAATTGTCCATAATCAAACTATGTGCTTTTTAGCACGACTTGCTTTGTACAATAGACTGAATTACCATGCATTACAAACCCCAAATCATTTTTGAGAAACAAACTAACCATTTATTTTAATTACCTGTAAAAAGAGAGAAGGCATTCGCTAGTTAAATTATCTCTTGGCTTTATCCGTCTACAAATAATTGATCTTTAAGGGAGGCAAAGACATCTAAGTCGTAACATAAACTGTGAGAGTAACGATAGAAGAATAAAATGACAAAAAAAGATCTCTAAATTTCTTAAAGATGGTTTAAATTTCACTTTAAAATCAGGTTTATTAATTAATACATTAAAACCGACCTGCCACTGAGGAGTTGGGTTTACTGGGTAAATTTCACACATATTTTGTCCATTCCTTCCACTGATGTTGTACAGTCTTCCCAATGATGCTGTCCATGCTTCCCATTAACGGGGTCTAGTTTTCCCACTTGTGTTGTTCAGTCTTCCCACTGATGTTGTCTAGTCCTTCCACTGATGTTGTACATTCTTCCCAGTGATGATGTCCATGCTTCCCATTAACGGGGTCTAGTTTTCCTACTGATGTTGTCCAGTCTTTGGATAGATGTCAAATCTTCCCATTAGTGTTATCTAGTCTTCTTATTGATGTTGTCCGTCTTTCCCACTGATGTTGTCCAGTCTTCCTACTGATCTTGTCCAGTCCTTCCACTGATGTTGTCCTGTCTTCCCACTGATGTTGTCCTGTCTTCCCACTGATGTTGTCCAGTCTTCCTACTGATGTTGTCCAATCCTTCCCCTGACCCTGATGTTGTACAGTCTTCCCATTGATGCTGTCCATTAGAAGAGTCTAGTTTTCCTACTGATGTAATTTTATTGATGTTGTCCAGCCTTCCCACAGCTGTTGTCCAGTCTTCACATTGATACTGTACAGTCCTTTATACGGATGTTATCCAGTCATCCTACCATTGTTGTCTAGCCTTCCCATTAGTGTTGTACAGTTTTCGTACTGATGTTATGCAGTCTTCCTATTTTCCTACTGATGTTATCCAGTCGCCCCATTATCCAGTTTTCCTACTGATGTTGTTCAGGTTTCCCATCAATGTTGTCCATGCGTCCGAATAACGGTGTCCAGTTTTGCCACTGATGTTGCCCAGTCTTCTCTCTTATGTTGTCCAGTCTTCATACTGATTTTGTCTAGTTTTCCCATTGATGTTGTCCATCTCTTCTCACTACTGTTGTCCAGTTTTCTTCCTGATGTTGTCCGGTTTTTTGACTGAATTTTTCCTGTCTTCCAATTGATGTTGTTCAGTCTTTATACTGATTTTGTCCATGCCTCCGATGAACGGTGTCCAGTTTTACAACTGATTTTGTCCAGTCTTCCTACTGATGGTGGGAATAATGATTTATCCCGTGGGAGTTTAATGTTAAGCAATGATTCGTGTTTAGTAGAACTGCATATTGTTTGGGGGCTTCTAAAAATTGATTAACACGTTATGGAAATATGTAATGGGCACCCGGGTTCGAATCGGGACCACTCGATTTGCAGTCGAATGCCCTACCACTGAGCTATATCCCCAATGCATATGTGTTATCAATAACTATAATATCTTTAATTCCATTCAACAAAATGTTAAAGTTAAGCAATATAAATCACACGAAAAAGGGATTTTCTTTTATATACATGTGCATATAGCTACTATAGCTACTTTGTTTGTCTATATTTGATATTGATTGGTTGATTGATTTTTTTTGTTCAGCATTTTATTGATATTCACAGGGGCTTATTAATCACGTAGTTTAAAGTTCTTACCAGACATGGCTGGCTGATTGTGATTGTAAACAAACGCAGAAATCATTGAAGCGTGTGATGGAAATGGTGTTAAGGTGGCAGGAAAAATTAATAAACGTCTTATGAAAAATAACTGTATAAACATTTATGAAAGATAATAACTTTTTGGGTGTATTAGATATAAGATCAATCTTTAAAAGTTCTGTTAGGTGGATTTTTTGAAAAAGTTATATTACCGCGTAGTTTACTACACATGATATACACTTCGGGGATATAGCTCAGTGGTAGAGCATTCGACTGCAGATCGAGAGGTCCCCGGTTCAAACCCGGGTGTCCCCTTAAATATTTTCCTAATTTGCTTGTGGGATAAAGTTTTGTATTATTATTTTCAGAAGCCCCAAAAGTATACACAATTCGCCAACGAGCCTCACGTTCAATTGTTTTAGCAGGAAGTTTAACGGAACACTGTCGACCAAAGATTAATTAGTTTGAGATATTTGTCCATATTTAAATGCTGTCTGAAGTTTATCGTTTTGTCCACCTTGGTCGAAAAAACGTAATTTTAACACATAGAAATTCCGCAAGGATATTTCATTGATGACGAATATTAACGACTTCTACTGGGTTTCTTCAAAGCATGGAGCTATCTCTTTATAGCTCCATGTTCAAACTAGGAGCCGAAATGTATCGGATATTGCCTTGTTTTGTTAAATCAGGTTTCACACGTTTACTTTTTAAAAACATTTTTGTTCCTATATTGTCTCTGGTTCAGGACTTGTCTCTTTCAAGGGATGTTTAAGTTTTTTCGTTGGTTATCGCCATTATATTTAACGTATATTTAAAGTCGGAACTCTTTTGGGTCTATATGTAGAATGTTCGTGCGTCATAATGTCCAGCAGGGCATCGTCATTTCTTCAATGACCCCCTCCCGTCTTTAAACATGTTAAAGAATTATAAACAATTAAGCTTAGAGCTGTTATCAGGAAATCGATATGGCAAGCCAATACTATCCGCTTTTAAGGAATATAACAGTTTATCCCCATTGGTTAAGGAAATATTCTGACTGAAACTCTATCCGACACAAGTTTTTCACTCCTTCGTACCTTTAGTAACTAATAAACCTGTAAGGTGAACATCACAAAGACACCTGATAAATTAAGTGTCACTTTTGAAGTAATACAAATTCCACAAGTTTTTCTCCTCACATCTGTCAAGATGGGGTAATACCTGGAAATTCCAGAAAGCTGATCAAGAACCAGCGACAGGTGGGTTTTAAAATGTTATTAGATAAATGTCAACTATATAAGGAAAGCGAAAGGGTCTTTGGGTTATTGAGTCGTCTTCTTTCGGTTATTTTCTGCTTGACGTTTAACATTAGATCTACGTCATCGTCTGTACCACCTGCTCTCTTTAAGATTGAATATTACTGAGCTGTAACTGTCACCCATGGGTCCAACGAGCCCAGCATTTACTTTGACAAAGTTTTACTAACAAAAATGTTAGTTATGATTTTAATACTTTATATAATCATTTTAAAGCTAAGGTAAAACTTTTGAACTTCCTTTTTTCAAAAATGTAATTTTTGAAAATGGGCGGGTACTGTTCTAAGTCCTCCATGTGTTACTTGTGATTTATGACCGTCCTGACAACATTGGGTTGCATATTAAAAGAGACATCTGGTGACACCGAAGGTCGTCATTTATTTTCTTTCGATTAAATCTAAAACAATTATGCCCCATCATGGAAAACCAAGTTATCAACAATTATTGATGAAACTTAATTTGAGTATAAATTACTCAAAGCTTACCGATTTAATATGGCTTAACGGTACTTCATAACGCTTAAATTAAACCGAGCGCTGTGTGACACTTGACAAAGAATTATAACTGATTCTGTTGAACGATTCTGTCATAGTTCTGGGTTCACTGGCAATTTATGATAGATTCAGTGGTGTGGTATCGATTTACCATCAGCTGGCCAAAACGGAAGACGGGGCTAAATGGGTATTTGATTGGAAACGGTTTTCTCGAATAATAACTTGTACAAATACATCAAAACATAAACAAATCTGGTCATTCGCGCGTTCTTTGTTTTTACAACAAGTACCAAAGACAAAGGACAAAACCACAAAACTAACAAGCGAAACTGCAAAATTTAAAAGAATGCAAAACTGACGAGAAAAACAAAAGTGCCAAACAAAATCGGTAAAGTGACGAGCAAAACTACGAACTGTTCGTTGGTTCTATTTTCGAGGTTGCTCAGTTCACCTTTTGTACTTTTTTGAAAATGATAAAAGCACGATTTGAGTATTTATGTTTAAACGGAAAGGCAATCACATGAAATCCTCTTCGCGGTTTTGTTTAATAATAATGTCTGTTTCTGCCAATGTAAGATCAATGAATGCAACCGGCGGAATCTTTACAAATTGAATTATGTAACACAAAACCACGAAACTGCAAAAGTTGAAAGTAAGAAAAATTGGCGCAAAAATATCGGGGAAAACTACGAACTGTTTGTCGAATTAGCTTTCGTTGTTTCTACTCCGCCTCGCAGTTTCTCATTTTCCACTTGTCTGAAAATGGTTAAATCACGATTTTAGTTTTAAGGTTTAAACGGGAAGGCAACCACACGAAATCCACTTAGTTGGTTTGTCTCGTGGTTGCTGAATCAGATCTTCTGATATAACCTATAACATTGCTTTCTGAAAAAAATCCACTGGTTTCATAAAGGATATTCGAGCAATATGGATGTCTTGTTCTGTACCTGTGAATGGTATTAATAACAGTCACCGGCAGTATTATTGCAAACTGAATTTTGATCATCTTTCAGCTAAACTTCAAAGGGAAGAATGTTTGATGAAGACCTTTAAAGGATCAATAAGTCAATAGGGGGATCTGTAAACCTGACATTGCCAATGATGCTAAATAGCAGATCGATTCAACTGGCGACTGTTTGTAATTTGTCTCTGTGCCTCGATTTTGTTTGAGTAGGATTCTAAAGCTATATTTAATTAATGACTGTATTTGTTTAGGCCATGAGTACAGATGAGTGTAAAGTCTTGGTGCGTGTTTTCCTGGCCCAGGCTGTATCTCGAAAAATTAACTTCTTTCTTTTTTCGAAGTTGAGATTAATGGGTCGAAGGGCAGAATCATTCTGGATTAGTTAAAACCTCATGGTGAACATGCATTCTTTCTCATTCTATATGCATGGCAACAATTACAGAATTGGCATTATTTAAAGATTATGTATAAGGCCTAACTTTGGTGTTTAAGTGATAAAGATTTAAGAAAATAGAATTGTTTGATATATTGTATGTTTTGTTTATTTAATAAACACGTTATATCGGACGCATTCTTAGACAGGTATCTTTTCAAAACTGAAACGTATTTAAGTTCTCGAAATGTATTTAAAATTGATTGAAATTGTTATCAGCAGATGTTTTTGAAAATGTATTTTTGTTTTCTCCAAAACTATTGCCTACTCATATTATCGCGGTATAGATTGCCTCCAAGATTGCACGGTGAAGAATTTACATTCAATGGGGCCAATGTCTTCATTGTTTAAACAAATTTTGATTTCTATGCTCCTTCATGCAACGCCAAATACAACAGTCTTATCTTTCGAACTTAAATCTGATATGACGGAAATCCCTCCAGCTGTTTCCGTGGCATTGATTGATCTAAATTCAATAGATTACAAATAGTCCCACAACACACAGCAGTTTCAATATCTGTTTTCCTTGTTTTATTAAACAGACATTAAGCTGAGTGATTTGAAACACTTGACTAAGAATTATCTCAGGTCCCGGGAAAGAAACTAAACAATCTATCTCCAATTGGAATTGATGACCTATTAAAACAACACTGGTTTGAGATGAGTAGCGACGTTTGGCTTCACATCGCACCTTAATTACGGACATATTGTAACTGTAACGGGATGTGGACTTAGGAAAGATCTAAGAAGAGCTGTCGGGGTTTCCCGTTACACCAAGTTACCACTCATATTGATGACTCTCCAATACTTGGTAAAACATACTTTTATCAATCAATGCTTTTAGAGATTTGATCTAACATTTGAACCACTTTGACATACAAAAATATCTGCGTGTACCGACCTATTAATTATATCTTTAACTTTGTGTCGACATATATCAGTGAATGGTTTCAGGAAGTGTGTTAACCCTTGCATCACTATCTTAACAAAAATATCCAGAAATTTGATCTGGAGCTATTGAAAGCAATTCCAGGGTAAGTTAAAAATTACATGATTTGTGTAGCGAAACATTTTTAACTTTATTTCTATAGATTGCAAGCAGGTTTCTGATCCCTGGGCAGCACCTAGAACTGAAGATAAATACTATGGGTAAATATTGTAATTTGCTGATGAAAATCGAGTGCATTAAAGCAAAGAGATACCAAGTTCTACTTAATTCATGACCTCTGTGTTTAAGCTGAGAGTGAAAGGCAGCCTAAAGTAGAAGTTCATGTTTCTCAGACTGGGACAACAGGATCAGGAAATTAACTTGATTTTTTCGTGATTGAGTGGCCATAATGGCACAATGTTTCCTGATCAAACTTAATCAACCAATATCAACTAAAGAAATTTGATTGACTTTAACCCTCACACGTAATGGCGATTTGAATTGAATATATCTTAAACTGAAGGATAAAGCGCCAGAAAAATACAGTACACCTGGGTTAGCGGTTATCAATAGCTGAAGTGCCGTCATCTGGAATTGATTTTTTGTGGTTGGCAATAATGACACAATGTTCCCTTTCCAAACTTAATCAACCAATATCAAATAAAGAACTTTGTTTCAGTATAACCCTTACATATTACTGATGTTTTGCCCGTCAGTTTACCGATTTTGTGAGGCACTTTTGTTTTTCTCGTCAATTTTGCATTCTTTTAAATTTTACAGTTTCGCTTGTTAGTTTCGTGGTTTTGTCCTTTCGTCTTTTGTATTTGTTGTAAAAACAAAGAACATGCAAATGACCAGATTTGTTTATGTCTTGATGTGTTTGTACAAGTACAATCAAATACCCATTTAACCATGTTTATCGTTTTGGCCAGCTGATAGTAAATCGATACCACACGACTGAATCTATCATAAATTACCAGTGAACCCAGAACTATGACAGAATCCTTCAACAGAATCAGTTATAATTCTTTGTCAAATGTCACACAGCGCTCTGTTTAACTTAAGAGTTATGATGTACCGGCAACTCATGTTAAGTCGGTAGGCTTTGAGTAATTTATACTGATTCAAATTAAGATTCATGAATAATGGTTGATAACTTGGTTTTCCATTATGGGACATAATTGTTTTAGATTTAATCGAAAGAAAATGAATGACGACCTTGGGTGTCACCAGATGTCTCTTTTAATATGCAACCCAATGTTGTCAGATCGGTCATAAATCACAAGTAACACATCGAGGTCTTAAAACCGTACCCGCCCATTTTCAAAAAGAATTACAAAAGTTTTACCTTAGCTTTAAAATGATTATATAAAGTATTAAAATCATAACTAACACTTTTGTTAGTAAAACTTTGTCAACGTTAATGCTGGGCTCGTTGGACCCATGGGTGACAGTTACAGCTCAGTGATAGTCAATCTTAAAGAGAGCAGGCGGTAGAGATGATGACGTAGATCAAATGTTAAACGTCAAGAATAAAACAACCGAAAGAAGACGACTCAATAACCCAAAGACCTTTTCGCTTTCCTTATATAGTTGACATTTAGCTAATAATATTTTAAAACCCACCTGTCGCAGGTTCTTTATCAGCTGCCTAGCATTTCCAGGTTTTACACCATTTTGATAGATATGAGGAGAAAAACTTGTGGAATTTGTATTACTTCAAAAGTGACACTTGATTTATCAGGTGTCTTTGTGTTGTTCATCTTACAGGTTGATTAAAACTAAATGAATGATCTATATACCTTTATCTGTTTATGGACACGCCAAAGTCGTAAATAACCAACCAACCTACATTTATCTATAACAGTTTGTAACATTTTTATTTGATAAATAATCAGAGAAAATACAAGAGACATATTACTCGTCTTAACAACAGAAAGTATATATTCAGATTTAAAAACCTGAATTATGATCAACAGATATTAGTTCAAATCCATCCGGCGCAATAATATGAGTAAGCAATAGTTTGGAAAATAAAAAATAAAATCATAAAAATGTTTGTTGAGAACAGGTCCAGCGAAAATGTATCAGTTCAAGGCATCAGTCAAAAAAGCGTTCGATGTAAGATATTTGTGAATTAAATAAAATATATCATAGTTTTAACAATCCTATTTTCATGACCGTTAACAAGATTTCATCTTGGTTATAGTCACATCTGTTTAATGCTCCAAATCATGCAGAAAGACGACAGGATCCTTCAATAGAATCGACTGTAACTCTTCGTCAAGTTTCACACATTGCACGATTTAACTTAAGTGATATGATGTACCAGTTACTCATATTAAAAGAATAAGTTTAAAGTAACTTGAATCCAAATTAAATTATGTCAATAATTTTTACAACTGGATGTTTCCAGGATTGGATATAACCTTTTAGAGTGAATCAATAGCTCATGCCTTATGACCTCAACAGTCACCAGATGTTGTTTTCCATATCCAACACAATGTTGTCAGACTCGATCCTAATGGTTAGGTAAATCTCCCTCGACACCACTAACAACAAACAATGGCAGGACAGGGCTATCAGAAGCCCCCATACAAACACATCACAAATAGATCGGTTTTATGTTCACCCATGGGTCTCAGATCACCAGGAAAACGAGAAGATCCTTCCGACCGCCAGCTGAAAGTTAAATTATCGGATTTTGACAGTTGGTTTGTTAATTTGGTTGGAATTTTTTTCCCCACTTGTGTTATCCAGTCTTCCTTCGTCCGATCCGAGCGCAACCATGTTGTGCGTCTCCCCAGCAATGGGAAAAAAGCCATTTTATCTTTATGAGGTATTTAAAATGAAAGTTGTTTACATATTTATTTTTGTTTTGATTTATTTTGTTA
>JARFOD010128629.1:0-13960 GCA_031763545.1 Mopalia muscosa
TTATTTTGTATCCGTCGTCATATAAGTGAAATACCCTTGAGTACGACGTTAAACACCAATCAAACAAACAAACAAACTATTTTGAGAAATGCTTGTCTATCCTCCTTAATATTGTTAACATCTGTTTTGTTCACCCGATTTAAATTATGAATCTTACATATTATGTATTATTTTATTCGAAATTGTTTTACTGTGTGCGATAGTCACTATTTATTATGTATATTTGCATTTGAGATACAAACTTGTGCTTAAGATAATAAAGATGCATTGACTCACGTGTCTGGAGGGGTCTGTGGTGTCGCAGTTAAACACAGCTCAAAAAAGATTTCGCAATCCCCCGTGGGGTCACACCTCGTTCCGAAATCGTTCCTGATAAATTCACCTATTGGATCATATTTGGTTATTCGAAAAGTAACGAATCCACTCCCATACACGACCTGGTATAAAAGTTAAAAAAATCATATATTAATTTTTGGTAGACATGTACAAATTAAAACAGTTTTAAATAACTGCACTGTTGCAATTGATTGTCTTACATCAGAAACATTTCAAACACTCCAATACGGACTGCATCGAATCTAAGATGTTGTGTTTGTCATCATTTCTTATTTAGCTATATAATAGCTGAAAATAGTGAAAGTGTTATAGAAAAAAATGACGAAAATACTAATTTTATTCACTTTCTAAAATATTTTATTATAGTCGGTTATAGAACCATGAGTTCGTAACCAACACAGCAATACGACAAATCTGCTGAAATCGTGTCCTGTCTTATCTCAGAGATCAAAAAAGGCATAATCATAGATTGATTAGTTCAACCGTTTTTTAAACAATGTTACTAAGTATTAACTCATACTCGACTGCCTTTTGATTGACAGCTCTTTCAACATTCCGAAATCAAACAAACGTACAAATAACATGCACATGGATTCATAAAGCAGGCGTGTGCAGATTAACAAATCGGGGACCACTGTCGAGTGGAAAACTGCTTTTTTCCTTGTTCTTCAAATCTTTAAGCAGAAGATTTCTGCGGCTGTCTGTGAGAGGGTCGTGCCTTGTGCAGCACCTTATGGTTTTATCAAATTTACAAAGTGCTCACCAATTATCTTTGGTAATGTGTGACCATCACTTTAGTCGACCGTGATAGATGTAAGATTTGCGCCCAAAAACTCGCATTTTTTTCTCGCCGGAGGACAATTTGACTCTAATTGCTCAGGGTCGACCTGCAACTGTCAAAATAGTCTGGCTGTCATCAATGCGTCGAGAGTAGTCTACCTTGTTCTTGGGTTTTAAAATGGCGCCTATATATCTGGCGTAAGGCCACTTGCGTTTTGTCAGTCTCAAATATAGTTCTTAATAAAAATGGTTTGTTGTCTTGTTTTATTAGATCTGGTCGTTTTTGGTGGAGTATTTGGTGTTGATGTGAAGTAATTGGGGTTTCTGCTCAGTGTATAATCTTGCGTCCAACATTCATTAGCTTGTCTAACCTGTGATAATATATAAAAATAGGTTCTGTCTACAGTATATATGCATACTAATACTCCTCTTCGCTATTATGAGGCTTTTATTTACCTATCATATTTTGATTCGACTGAGATTACTGTCCTACCAATAGACTCCACGTTCGACCACAATTATAACAAATTGTACATCTCATTGGCTTGTTGCACAGAAAACTTAAATATCAATTCACATGTATAAAAAATTGGTAGGGTTTTTGTTTTAAATATTTTATATATGTGTATATATATATATTTAAAATTTTATTGCAAAGATTGAATTTTTTGCATCACAGTGCATAGTCATCCAGTGTACACTTATCAGTTTTTTTTGGGTAACAATTTGTAACATTGATATAAATTTGGTAAGCAGAACAATGTCTTCTCCTGATCGGTTAGTGCTACATAGTGCTATTTTGTACAAATAAAATACATTATATAAATAAACCATTTGTTGGTTCTTTTTTCTTTTATTATGTACAATACTCATTCCTTTGTCTACTAAAAACCTCTGATTCTACTGCATACATAATTACTAATACCGGAAGCCTATCAACTAGAAGTATGCAACTGCCATATAGATAGGCTAACCCGCATTGGAGACCGAGCCACCTGTTATGACCTAGCATTTGACGTAGCACACAAAAAAATTCAGAAGAACGCAACTTGATCAAAAATGATACATTTTGGGAAGCTGCTGGCATTCCTCGATCATAATGTTTCTAATTTAACAACATGCAATTACCTAGTGCAATATGTGCCTCGGTACATGTTAAATAGGTAATAAGCGGCAAAGAAATTACCCACAGTTCTTGCTGGTCTACAATGCACTGGACAGTACTATATGACAGTTACACACATTTAGTTAATAGTTGTGAAAAAATTTCTGTCAAATTATCTCCTAATTAGGAGATAACATCTCCTAATCTGACAGAAAACTGTTCACAACATAGTCCCTGCCGTATAATACACATCTTTGTTATGTGCAGGGTTTTATTTATCAACAGGATATCTTGAATGGACGCTTCTTTGTCAGTGTAAAAAAAAATGACGTAAGTTTTAAATTTCACTTTGAACCCTGTTTTGGTTAGAATAAATGTGTTTATTGGTAACAGTTGATTGTTCAAACACCTAATGTTCTGTATCTTAGCTGTACTCTAGAAGTCAAACACAAAATGATAGCCAAGGAGGTCAATTCATGTCAGTATATTAGACTAGAACGTAATGTTAAGATTTCAGAAATAACCATGTCTTCTAGCTCATAAGTGTTAACGGCTAACTCGTTTAAGACGAAGCGTTATATACGTTAATACGAAATTGAACAACAATTTAATGCCAAAATGTCAGAAGAAACGCTGTCCTCTAGCACACGTGTGTTAGCAGCTAACTCTTGTTAAGGCCTGACGTTTTGTAACTAATCTTTACTCCAATTCTCAAACAGAACACCATAGACTCAAATTTGTACTATTGTGAAGAACTCGACGCGATCTAGAAAATGGTGCCTCGCTTTTTAAAAGTTCGTCTTTAATTTTTCAAAATGTTTTCTGCAACTTATATTTTACATTTATAAAAGACATTTCCAGGTGGGAAAGACAAAACAATCCTCTGTAATCCATCTTATTAAAATTTAAGGAAAATGAATAATACTTACTAGTTAAAGGACTATTCTACTATACGTTATTAAAACGAATCCATTGAATTTTTATCTTTATTACACTTCGAGAAGTAAACCTAAAAAATGCCGTCTATTTTTTATGTTAACATTTTCTCATTTTGCAAACTTTTTAGAAATAACAATTGTATTTTAATTACATTTACAGATATGTAACCCTGAGTATTCAATCTTTGCCAAAAAATATACATACATATGGTTCAGATTTATACTCTCCTGCATAATAGAGTAAATACAACAGGTGTTCTGAAAATCTACCAATCGGTCTAGCAAGACCTTAAACGTGTGCTCCAAAACTCAAGCAGAAAATGATAGCCTGAATGTTATGCCAAGATTTCAGACATAACAGTGTCTTATAACAGACATAAACAAACACCTTAGAGTTTAAAGAACAAAGTTGTATCACTAACCTGTACTCCGAAACTCAAACAGAAAATGATAGCCCACGTCATGTCCGTAAGTTGAGCCAGAACATCAAGCCAAGAATTCAGTGATTAAGGTGTCTTCTAGCACACATGTGTTAGCAGCTAACTGTTTTATTACTAACCTGTACTCCAAAACTCGAACAGAAAATAATAGTCCACCTCATGCCCGTAGGTTGAACCAGAACGCTATACCAAAAGTTCAAATTTAACCCTATCCTATAGCGCACAAGGGTTAATTGTAAAATGACTTTAAAACGATATACTGATATTTTTCTATTTTTGTAATTTTAAATCTTAACGCTTCAAAAAACACTTATCTTTTTGTTTAAGCTGGCAATCGTCTACATTATCTTAGGGCAATGTTTTCCTGACGTTTGGAAACTAAAGCGAAACAATCAATGAAATCATTAATCAGTCAACCGTTAAAGGGAATCAGTCTATATTTAATCACAGTCTCCACAGATTTCTACCTATTTCAACCCCTTGGGCAGGGAACGCTACCGACGATTGAATACATCAATAGGATCTATGCATAGTTTTCAAAATCAGGTTTGGCAGTTGATTTAAAGAATATACAAACCGGTTGCTCAAAACACTATTACATTTCATCTGATATTAGAAGACGTGACGCCATGTTGAAGGTCTATGTGTAACTCGATATTAGCGAATTAATCTGGTGTTATCGTCTAATCGTCTTTCCGAGCAACTGTCCCCACGGACCGGTTGATTGAAGGACTATTAAATTTAACCCTATTTTAGATGACGTCACACGATGTTGTAGGTCTATCTCTAGCCCGGTATTAGCCTTCTTTAAGTGGCAGAAGACGGGAGTACATAAAACATGGAAAGACTTAAGTATGGATAACAACTTCTTTATTTATTGAATACCTTTAAGTGGCATTTAGAAGGCTGGAGTACATAAAACATGGAAAGAGTATAAGTATAGATAACAACTTCATAATTTATTGGATACTGGCATTTAGAATTCAGGAGTACATTAACATGGAAAGACTTAAGTATGGATAACAACTTCTTAATTTATTGAATACCTTTAAGTGGTATTTAGAAATCGGGAGTACATAACACATGGACAGACTATTATGGATGCCTTTAATGTAATTTTTTATGTACTTAAGTCTTTCTATGATCCGCTATTAGCCGTTCAATCTGGTGTTAGCGACTAAAACCCTTTCGAGCAACTGGTCTCCTATCTTCGTATCTCTAAGGTGGACTCTATAGAAGAAATTATTCAAAGCTTAGAGTATGTAATGGTTACAAACGACAATAATGGCTATAAATAAACAATATTTTCCATCGAATTATTCTTGGAGATAATGGTGGATTCAAACCTGAGTGGAATGGTTGTCTGATTTACCTCAAGATTTGCCTTCCTTTGTTACATTATGTCTATAAACTGTTTGACGACACTGTCTGCACCACTCCAGGTTGCCACAGGACCAGTGCATAGGTAATAATATCAGCAGAAGCTGAAAAAAGACAACCAGAATTTCATTCACGCTGCGTTTTTTCTCCTAATTCTTCCAGTTATCAAACTTTGACAGCATAAACAATTTGAAACCTCAAAACAACCGTAGCAAAAAAACAATCCCACTTTTTTATGTATGATATTTTGTTTGATTGGGGTTTAACGTCGTAATCAAGGGTATTTCACTTAAATGACTACGAGCTTATCCCCAATAGGGAACCGAAGTCTCGCTAAGGGCTAGTTTTGATTTCGACCAAGCCTCGTTTTGGTTACATGCAAAACGTATAGGACTAGATTATTGTTTCGCTGTCTCGCCTTTCTAAAAGCAAAATAAGTAATTTCATTTCATTTCAATGATAGAGAAGGCTCGTTGAAATAGTTTGCCCGCCTCAGATTTTTTTATTTTACTCTCTTATCGAAATAAAATCTGTCAGCATGTTAAACGCTTTCGGCGCTATTTGTATAGAAACAAACGAAATTACCTCAAATACACAAATTATGTATTGTACAGTATCTATCAATAAAAAAGAAACAAAACCGCAGAGTTTCTTCCTCAAGTAATGATAAGTAATAATATATCGATGGATTAAAATATTAAAAGGCAGAACTCTTCCGGGACTTGATTTGTTCATGATGACAATGCCAATTTATATGACCTGTTTAAAGCTGAACATACCATTTACACCAGTTACTTTACGAATTGTCAAAAAGAAACGTAGCTTAAATGTAAAATTTGGCTTAAATCCATGTTTTTTTTTTATCCAGTTAAGTATTAATTCAAATGAGCTTTTTTTGTTATATGTTTATATTTAGCATTGCTGGTTTCGCGCTAGCTCGCATCTAAATAGCCAACTTTTCAAATTCCAGACGACTTTCACTTTCTTAGAAGATAATATATCGGATATTTAGCATTGCTAGTTTCGCCCTAGCTTGCATCTAAATAGCAAACTTTTCAAAGTCCAGACGACTTTCATTTTCTCAGAAGACAATACTGATATTTAGCATTGCTAGTTTAGCGCTAGCTTGCATCTAAATAGAAAACTTTTCAAAGTCCAGACAACTGAATTTAATCTTTTGATTGTTGGTTAATATCAATTTAATGAAAATTGGTGTTTGTTTAAAAAAATGAAAGAAAAATTAGCAGCTGGTTGATCAAACCGCTATTAAATTTACTTCTTAATTAGAAAATGGAAGCTAATCCATGTTGAATGCTTATCTAGTATTAGTGATTTAATCTGCTATTAACAATACAAATATTGGTTGTGAGCCACAAGGCCTTACGCTCATAGCATCCAGCTGGTTTTTTTTTTAATATTACATTGTATATACACCTTCATGGACGTCTGTAGTAGTGATATGTAAACGCCGCTGCTACGGTTTAAGAAATCATACGACCTATATAGCCTACTATATATCTTGCTAAACTTTCACAGCAAGAATTATAACATTTTTTTAATATAAACATAAGTTTATTTATGACTTTATATACTTTAAACCGTTAGACTTATCTCGCGTATACATTTATATGATACAGCGGAAAATCCATACAAAAATTATTACAAAATGTAGACATGTTGGAGTAAACAATAAAACACATATAAATAGTGATGTATGGTACAATTATTTTAGATATTTGTAGATAAATGTAAAGTAATCAGTGGTGTGGTAGCAGGCGTCGCTACTACTTTTTGCAAATTATGGAGGAATTTCACCAAACTCGAAGTGCTACTAGTCTATCTCTCAGGAGTACGTCTCACAGGCGTCCGTCTCTCGGGAATTCGTCCAACACGAGTCCGTCTCAAAGAAATCTGTCTCTCAGGAGTACGTCTCAAAGAAGTCCGTCTCACAGGAGTCCGTCTCTCAGAAGTCCGTCTCACAGACGCACCGACGGATTTACTACATGTCCAGTTATACACAGAGCAAACAAAGGTGTCGTTTAAAATACTACAAACAGAAGTTATATGGAATATACAACACCTGTATTTAAATGTCTAATTAGAGAAAGCATTAAAAAAAAAAAACAGACAGATTATCACGTTTTTCATTACTATGCAAAAATCCTCACTGGACTTAAAAAGGTGCGAGTTAATTAATTTAAATAGGGACCGATTAACCAATGAAACACTGGCACGCAACTGACAGTTCCATATTTAGCTTCCCTGCTGGAGACAGGTTCGTTGCTGCGCTAATTTGTCTTTTCTTTTTGGTCAGACCCATTCTGCTTTCCGATCTCCACGTGGATATAGCGATCATGTGTTCAATGTAGTTATATATCATTTTAAGATTCTTTGAGTTTCCACGTCTTTTAAACGTCAATATACAACCTTAATAACATCGGTTTTCAACATGAAGTCCGCCATTGTGTCATTTTCGTGAGGTGTTCTCCGGTTGATCCGGCTGACATTATCGTTCCATGTTAAGAGAACCAGTACAAATTTAACAAGAACCATAAATCCGTGTATAGCAGCAGCCGCTTTGTGTCAAGCTATACACACCATGTTTTTTTATGCTCAAATATAATTGAACGTATTAGACCGATATAATACCACATCATTTTCAGGGTAATCTGCTATTTCTAGCTTTCTCAACTACACCTTCGAATATTGGCAGCCGTATCCAGGATACCAGACAGACCCTTGTCATCATAGATGTAACTTATCCTTTCTTTTCAAAAGGATTTATTAAACCTCTCACAAATCATGAACAATTCTTTAGAACCTCTGAAAAAAGAGTGCCCTTTCGGAAGGATTTGCGTAACAGGTTGTACTTTCCAACATCCAATTCAAATCCTTTATTGGCCGTTTCTGTAATCTATATATTTTTTCAAACAATTGTTGCATCCGGACAAAGTGGGATAGACAGGAGTTAACCGATCGCGGGCTTAGATACGACATAGACAACTGCAGTCAGGACTGCCCTTTGTGATTGTCTTGTTCTGGTCGTGTTGAGTTTGTAGTATATTGGCTAAGTTTTAATGATTTATAATGTATTAATCAGGGTAACCACATCGGCAAAGGGTTAACAATCAACAAAAAAATTGTTACATCACATAAACATATGTGTAAGATCAGTCATTTCCCGAGATCATGGCAAAGAAAAAAAAAAAAAACCCCAAAACAACAACAACAAAAAAAACAAACAAAAACACACGACAAGATATAACTTCCAGTTCGATTATCACTTATAGAGTAATAGCTTCAAAAGATTATTCAATAGTCCTGCAGATAATCTACTCCCTGCAGTGTATTGGCCTGGGAAATACCAACTCTTCTGACAAAGGGACGGCCCCTACCCCGCGCACCAAAATTGTGCCTTACCGGAGAGGCTCTCGAGGAGCAAGTGTCAATATCTAACACAGATGTAATTGTCTTAATTTCTCCTGTCTCCAGCTTGACAAGTATCTTCCCATTGGATGACCATGCGACTAATCCGTCGCGTGAGACTGCGTTCATCAGCAAGTTTTGGTTGCGACGCGTTAGATCCTCGCGAATGACGATATTGGTTCCTTTGAGGGCCTTTCTTTTGGCTATACATTCCAACTTGTGTTTACGTCGTACAAATTTAACAATTATCGGTCGACTGATGTTGTTCGTTTTCTTCCCCACCCTGTGGGCCATGTCTATATCGTCTAGCCTAATATCCATTCTCAGCTTTTCCTTCAGCATATTCTTTATTTTTTCGCAGCATTGTTGCCAAGTTTCCTCTCGTTCATCTCCACCCACGCCCCACACCCTAATACTAGCTCTACGTGTGTATTGTTCTAAATTGTCATTATTACGTTCAATTATTGTGACCCTCTCCTGTAGACCCTCTATTTTGTCAACACCTTTTACACATTCACGTTTCAGGGCCGCGTTCTCTTCCCTTACTTCAAAAATCTCGCCCTCTAATATCTCGATCTTTCGCTCTAGCCCCTTTATTATTTTGTCTTTCATTGTTTCTAAAGCATTTTCCATCTCTTTTGTGGTAACTATGTCTCTTTTCATGTCAACTAGCTCATCTTTAGTTACCATTGTCAATTGTATTTCTTTTAGGGCCACACCTAGGTCCTTCAGGCTGTTTTCCACATTAAACTGTTCGTCACTACTGTTTGTTTTTTCATTCTCATTACACATGTCTGTCTTATCAGTGGAATCTTGTTTTGTCTTCTTTTTCTCTGGTTTGTTTGGTTTAGATGACTGATTTTCTTTGGGTGAACATAGAGGCAATGAAATATCTGATGATGATGTAGAATCAATTGGCATTTTTCGTTTGCTTTTGGAATTCGGATCACTTTTTTGGTTTGACTTTTTGGGAGGCATATTTTTAAGTTACAGTTCGAACGGGTTTTTGGCAATATATTGTTGTAATGAAGTACTGCGTTGAGCAGCCTATAGCCAAGTGCTACTCACCGCTCTCCAACTGCTGTGTGTATGGTGGGGCGTGGTCCTCAACAATGTTATTTCATTTGCACGGGCTTGTCATCGGGGCCAGTGTTGATGTTGTTCTATCTGATAAACTTGTGTTTATCGGAGCAATAAATTTGCGACCTTCCACATAGCACCGCGTGTGTAGGGTTGAGGTGAGGGGTGTAAGGATAGGGGTTGGTTGGTTCTACTTTGCGGTTTATGCAAGCCAACTTACTATTTGTGAGTGCCATATGTGACTGTTGTCTCACTATCGTGTTTACTTAGACGACACAATGTGATAAGAAACAGTTCAATAGGAAATAAACCCAGCCTTTGCTTCTGAAAAGCATATAGTATCACATAAATATCTAGCTATATTAAAAATTATTTGATTACAACAAAAGTCTATCTGAGCTTGGCCAAGTGTAGTTGTCCCTCTTCCACCTGGACAAATCTATGCAATTACTATCTCAACAAAAGCATATCAATTAAAGCGAGTTTCTGATTGAAAACTATTCCTTTGGCATGGACGTTATTTATATAAACACACACGGTGTTAAATTCAACTTGAAAGACGAATCATAACTTTAGAGACATATTTTTAACGATGGAAGGAAACAATTGATCTTTACATTAAATAATAACTATGCTGAACGTTAAAATAGAAAGCAATATATGACCAGCTGTTGATTCACCCAATCATGACATTTATGATCATTTTATTTATCGATTCGTCAATTTAATGTTCTTTTATGACATTATTTATACTTGTTATTCACCTTAAATTCACCTTGTTATGTTTTTTAACCAGTTCATTTTTTAATATGCAGCTTTAAACGCATCGCTTTAAAGTGGTATTTTACATTAAACAAACAGTGTAAGAGCTTGCTGTTCGAGTTGGCGTTCGGTTTATGACATGATCGGTTAAAAGGGATGTTATTCTTTACAAATCGTCGTCAGAACATGTTTTATCCTGCTTTTAGCCCAATTTACAACATACTTTAGGACTTCGTATCTATTCCATGAACGCGAATTGCCAAGTCTGTCCATTGTCTAACACGGTACTGACCTAAAATAATGACTTTCAGCCCACACAAGTAGGATTAGGAAGTGCACACACTACCGCTAAGCCACGGCCGCTGGCTTAAATCCAGCGCTCGGCCGCACACAGCTCGTGCTACTGTTGAATTTCTTAAAAGCTAGAAGGTAACAATGTTGCCCTGGCCATCCAAATCACCAGATTTCAACCCAATAGAACATTATGTGGGATGATTTGGATAGACGCGTGCGCAGTCGATATCCAGCGCAGCAAAATCTGCAGGAACTGCAGCAGGCTTTTGACCAAGAATGGAGGATAAATCCGCAAACCGTATTCGTCGATTAACATGTCTATGCATAGACGGTACCCTGCTTTGCTACAGGATAATGGTGGGGATTTCAAAATCTGAACTTAATCTTAAACTGTAATGTGGTGCTTTTGTCTGTGTTTAAAATGATGTATTTGGATAAAAAAAAAGGTAATGATGGTTTCTTTTTCGGAGAGTATATGTGTTACAAGTGGTCATGTAGATACTTTTTTCGAAAACAGTTCAAGGAAACTTCAAATTTGCCTAACATTTCTGGAGGTATTTCGAAGTTTGTCTGAATTTACACAGACTCGATTATTATAGATAACAACTTCTGTTGATAAAGGTTGCTTAACAAAAATGCTACAATGAGAACCAAAAAGGAAACAACCTTAATTAACAGAAATTGTCATCCATAATAGTCTTTCTTGTGTATGATCAAAGGTGTCGCATTGTAAATAGGGCAACAACAACGAGTTATATCCTTACACTTCAAATTAGTTCTTTTTTTTCAAATGTCTTCATGCGAAAGGCAGCTATTGAATTTTTATATAATGTCTTAAAAGGGAAGAAAAATAGTCTGAAAAGATGGCCTGTAATACGCAGGTGTGAGAAATGGTGTTTTAAGCGTGCGAATAGCTTTGGTAATACCACATGTTTAAGCTTCTTATAACTTTCATAGCAATATATCTGTTAATTTTATTATGCAATCGAATTCTTGCTGCTTTTCATGTTATAAACCGCAAGAGTATTGATGAGCCGTGGCACACTGGCAAAACATTAGCCGTGGCACACTGGCAAAACATTAGCATAGTGGATGAATTCAATTCTGGTGTGTGTTATATCGTTGTTTGTTTTATTTAAATAATTTGTGTCTTTCAGAAAGTGAAGATAAACGGTATTTTCGTTATTTTGGGATAACACTTTCTTGGTTTAAACAGATTCTAGTTCAGAAAATTTTGCAAGTTGAAAACTGAGTGGGAATCGAACCCACGACCCACAGAGTTAGGCTCTGAATTGCCAGCAGTAAATGTCCACCACCTAGACCAACCTACAAACATGTCGAAAGATTTGTTTGTTTGTTTGTTTCATTGTGGTTTAACATCGTACTCAAAGATATTTCACTTATATGGCGACGGATTGCCCACTTCAGACTGCACCTAGCCTTATTACAGTGGAAAACCTCCGAAAAACCATTCCTCGCTTGATCCAATACATCGGAGCAGGTTAAGTTTACAATGCGCACACCCTACCACTAAGACACGGCCATGTCGGAAGAAGGTAATGACCAGTTACATCGTACACAAAGTATTGTATATTAATATGTTCTCATTTCTCATGGTTACCCAGTTTTTTAATTAAATAAAACAATAATTTAGGAGAATGTATCTGGTCATATAGT
Organism: Mopalia muscosa; assembly: GCA_031763545.1. Lineage (NCBI taxonomy): Eukaryota > Metazoa > Mollusca > Polyplacophora > Chitonida > Mopaliidae > Mopalia > Mopalia muscosa. The sequence continues at coordinate 12,219 of JARFOD010128629.1, forward strand.
CTGGGTTAGAGAAAGAATTTTGTTTGTTTGATTGGTGTCGGGTTAGAGAAAGAAAGTCCCAGAAACATTACACCATGACCATAATGGTTAATATAGATAGATAGATGGTACTGAGTGCCAGGACTAGAAACCAGGTCTGGGTTTAACACCTATGGTTTTAGAGGTAAGATTTCCTGTTAATAAGGTTAGCCTACTAACCATTGTACCGGCCATTGGGAATTCTGTAGAGGAGGAGTTGTGTCGTACAGTTCCACACATCTGTATAGAAAACACATCTTCCACATTATATGAAGATAGCAGGCTATCGAAGTAAGGCACTATCGAAGAATCCGGCTGGAATCAAAACAAACTTCAATGTCAATTACCAGATAAACATCGAGATATAATTAGTTCAAGAAGCAGACAAGGAAATGATTTGATGGTTATTTTTAGAAACAGTTGTATGATTGTTTCTAGTTGCAGAAACTTTCTTTAATATTAAGGCCATTCCATAACTCACTGGAGGAGATCTGAGATATACACTACCAGCTGAAAACTATTTTTGATAGCTTGGGATTGTTATGTTACAGTTTTCCTTAATCTCTGGGTATTTGCAGCAAATTTGTAAACGAAACCCTCCCCTCAAGACAAGATACACAACCATTAACATAGGTGTGAACACTATCAATGATGTTTTTAAAAAGTTATGTATTCAAAAAATGAAAGCAATATATAATACTCTATGGAGCTTTTTTTATTCATTAAAAAAAACATATAAATTTATTGGGAGTAATTTAAAAACAATCATTTGTCATTTACGCATGTTTAGGCTGCTTTCTCTGCTTTCATTTTTCTGGATTTCTAACACTTTAGTTCGTTAATTTTTCATAAGCTATTTGAACAAAACTTTCGACATTTGGCACATATAATCTTCAAGCCGTGATCATCACACAACTTTTAAATAGAGATTTTTGTTTTGAAGATATTAAGCGAATGTTTTTTTAAGTGCTGATTTTTGTTTTTTTAATTTTATTTTGATCAATTCTGCAAAAACTACCTCCAAGAAAGAAAAGAGTTTTGACAGTATTTTAGTTTAAATATTTGTCTGCAAATCTTTAACCATCTTAGAAAAATAACAGTTACAAAGAGGTTCGTTCTTTAAAAAATATTTAATGTCCTGCTCTTTTTGAATATATGTGTTTTTAACATTATCAATCTTTGGGAATAACCGCAAAAGCCAAGATACGAGTCACATTTTTTACTCCTGACTAGCAATAAAGCCCTCAATAACATCTTCACACAAAAGGGGTTAAATTGTTGATAATTTCTGTTTGTGTTAGTAAACTGTTCCATTCCACCTGTGCTGGTATCAAGCTAAAAATGCATGATACATTAGATCTGTTTGTTTGATTGGGTATTTCACTTACATGACGATAGATTGTCAAGTTCAATATGTTCCTTACCTAACTATGATGAAAATCGGAAGGAAACCTTGTCAAAACCACCCCTGCGCTTGCCAGAGCCAAGATATGACTCACTTATATACCTGATGATTGACAGAAGGACTCGAACCAATACGGTAGACTGAAGTATGATTATTAAGCCCATGGGCTAACCCTTAAGCCATGACCACGGGTAATGATACATTAGATGACAACACTCAGGGTGGCATCATCAAAGGGTACAACATGTATATAAGTTTGAGAGGATGACATCCAATGAAAAAAAAAAAAAAAAATAAAAAGCCAGTTTTGTCATACCAG
>JARFOD010128640.1:0-28146 GCA_031763545.1 Mopalia muscosa
CCCCCCCCCCCAGTAAGCCGACAGCCTTACCACTGAACGTTGATCTTCTTCCCACAATATAGTTGAGAAAGGTCAAATTTTTACTTGTCTGAAATAGTTGATCGGAGTAAGGACATGAAGATATTCTGCATTGCAGCCTTGCTACACCGTCCATGGGGTTTCACAGTGAAGTTAATAACAGCCGGTAATGTTTCTGTTTACGAAAGATCGAGTTTCATTAAACGCTTAAGTTTTCCTTGTATATGGACATATAATTTGATTTTGAGAGAAAAACAAATAGTGGATCTTCCAGTTCATCTTGTAGCTTACCTTATTATGGTGGACAACCGGTAAAGGGGGGGGGGGGGGGGGGTAACCGTCCCAAAACTTCACCTGCGATTGCGGGAGCCACGTTGTGTGACTCATCCGTTAATGGCATGGTCGACGAACGGACTCGTGAACGGTACATCGAAGTAGGATTAGTAAAAAGTATAATGTAATCTTAAACATAAATCATTGTAAAATTGATTGTTTCCAATATGATATATACACGGTTTAACAGTTATTTCGTGTTTAATTTCTAGATTTGGTGAACGGCCATACAATCTACCTTTTGGAACAATGTAGTTCAAATAGCATGTGTTGTAAAACGTATCTGGGGAAGGATAAATGAACACGTTTATCTCATTAGCATACATACACATTTAAACACCTATCGCGACCAGATCATTGAATTTCACTTCAGAGTATGCTGCCATACACTATATGTATTATAGAAATTTACCTTAAAATACAATATGGCGTCAAAAACAATCACTTTAAAGATATAAGTCAACATGTTTAACTCCATATAATTTATACATCTTTAAAACCCGATGTCCTCCTTGTAATTTCATTTCACTTCTGAGTGTACGGTCACACACGCTACCTATTGGAACAATGTAAGTCACATAAAATGTGGCGTAAAGCCAAATGAATTTGAATATAATATACAGCTTTTGTTACCAAAATTAATATTCATCAATCACTGTTTCAAACAGAACTTAGATATTCTAGTCAGACGAGACGAATGTATATTAAAGCATTGTGTCCAATACAATACGATACATTTTCCCTCTGGCGTCTTCGCTAACCCCACTGATTGATATTGTATTGAGTAGGATATTTATCAAGTTTAAGCGGTATTGTCTCTTATATAACAGCTTTCCCGCGGACAAATTGAAGACAAAACCCCCGGATTTTTTAACAATCTTTGTCACAAAATGTACGTGTTCCAATCAAAATGGTGTCGAAAGCTTTCATAAGGTACCAGGAAGAAAACCCTGACGAATATTTTAAAATAGATTTATCTCAGATATTCGAGTTAAAAAGAGTTTTTAATTAGAAATCAGTGGGCAGTGAGAGCAGAAGGACAACATGCACCTGCCTCCCATTCCAATGTTAATGGCATTTTACTACAAGCTCTTCTGGGGAGGTGGGGTCTATTTTAGCGCACCATCCTGCACGGATAGCGTTTGTTTGATATTTGTCGCCTTGCGCTCAACAAAATAAACTTTTAAAACGACACCACCAAACCTTCCTGTTTGGTGTAAAAAAAGCATGAGCATTAAACTCAACTGTAAGAAGTTGTTCCTCAGCTTTAAAACATTCTACAACCCCGAAGCACTTTTCTTTAACGAACCCTCTGCGATCTTTTGAAACAATTTAGAACACTCGTTTTCTATTGCGCGGTTAAGCTGCAATCTCCGGATTGTAAATTGTCTAGCTTCATTCAAACGATTTTAAAAAAAGCCAGCAGAGAAGAATTGTTAAAAGAGTTATTGACCGGCTGATTTGAGTTTCAATTATAGAAAAAACCATCAGGGTTGTAGTTTATTTTAATTAGACTCTTATTTAACATCAATTCTGCATGAAAGCAAAACAAAAAAATCCTCATCTACCGAAGGGTTAACTCTTTGTTTCGTACATTGACATCAAAATGATAAAATGTTTGGAAACACAACCTTTATAATAATATAACAGTTGCAAACGTAATCGACCACTATTTTTTTATCCTAACTGCTTTTATTAGTGCGTTTTAGAACAAAACAGCATTAAACCCCATGCAAATAACATTGAGTGTCTAGTCAGAATGGGCAATATCAATCCAAGTAGCGTAGCTCGGCTTAATGTTACAAAAATTTACAAAAACTATGTGGTAGAAATTTGAGAAAATTGCGATACAAATATTTTTTCCGTTGATTTGTCTTCTGTGTGTAACAAAATTTGTCCTGAGAAATGTCCCGCCTTGGAATAAATCAAATAGCAAACTCCAAGTTGATTTAATTAGGATTAGGGAAGCAAATGCCACTAATTTGCCTACCTCCTTCCATTAGTATTGGTCATGATCTAAACATTGTTGCTGTTATTATTTTTAGAAATTGCAACCCGTGTTTGGCAATTATGTTGAATGATGAATATACCCCATAATTTGTAGGAGTTTCACATTAATAATGGGGGTGTTTGATGCAATTTTTTGTTAATAAGTAGCAATTTCTAAAATTATTTACGCCCTTCATTCTTGGTCGACTAAAAATAAACAAAAACCATTATAAAATTGACGTTAATCAACGAGAATAGAGTACAATTAACCGACGGCAGTCAGTCAGGCCAGGAAACTCAAACTGTTAATTGTGAACTCAGCAATGTTTCGTTTTCTGGTTGCTGTTATATATCCTTTAATTCGAGCATGAGCTGTGGCTACAACCTCCAATTGATTTCCGTCATTATTAGCCCTGTATCCGACGCATAAACTAGGTAAAAGACATGTCGACGAAAATTTTCTTCGTCTGTCTTGATTTCCCCGGGCAGTTGATTTCATTATCTTGTCAAAAACACGAAAATGTATTATTTTTATCAAAACCAACGTCTAAACACTATGCTAATGAAGTGTTGTTTTTTATATACAGACAGATGTTTTTTGCTGGCAGCAATATGATATAGCATTAATTTTAATTAGACATCGGGGCAAGCATTACCATACTGCTTATTATGAAATCCAGACACTTGTGCAAAACAAAATTCCCCAAAGGAAGCAGAAATAAAGCATTAAGCCACTGTCAAGAGAGACATTTGTTTTAACTGCAATCATGTCGACTGGACATGATCAAGGTAGCTGATTTGCTAGTGTACGCAATTGGCTTTCTTCTTAAACCAGGTCAAATTAAACATAAATAAGATATATCAAAGAATAGTGTAAACCATCTGTGTTAGATATATGATATACAAAATAATGTACATACGTCATTTGTTTGGACCGAAACCAGGTCAACTTAAAAATGAAGAAGATATCTAAAATAAAAGTGTATGGCAGTTGCTTTTACTGAAACCAGGTCAGGTTACCCTGATCGGGATAGCTTATTAAAAATGTATACCATTTATTTTAACTGAAATAATATTAGCTGAAAAAGTAACATATTGGCTTCGTTCGTTTGTAAATGTACTTGAATTCCAGGTATATATGAAGGGCTGACCTATCGCATATACTGTTAACATTTGTCTTTGGGAATTGCAATTGTTTGCTTTGGGGTGCTGTAATCGGATTAGACTTTTGTCCTATTTTTTTTAGATATCCTATGATTTCGTAATCTAAATGAAGGGTATGTTGCTAAAGTACAGGAGGCTTCATGAATTATGTTACCCAATCCCGATTGAAATTAAACAAACAAACGGAAAGAGCATGTTATGTAACTGATTTATCCATAAGACGCTTGTAACGAAGCATTGAACAGCTTGGAGCTGAATCGCAAAATACTGATTTCCGGCTATGAAAATGACATTGATTACATTTTATTTTACATTGTGTAACATCGGCTTAACATATCACAATTACAAATTAAAGTGATAAACAGAGATTGTGCGTTTTGTCGAAATGGCCTCCGCCAAATATTATTATGTCTAGAATTCAATTGGTACAGTGTAATCTCTCTGCAATCTCTTTGGAATAACATTTTCTTTGTACAAAAGTATTGTTACTCCCAAGACCAAGTAGCACTACTCTTGTACTATGCTAATCTTATCATTGTAAATCAACAAAGGTCGTTTGGTAAATTAAAGAAACTGCTTGTTGCAAAAAGGCATGAGCATTAACTCGTTCCTTACACTTAAGTTGGAAACATTCTACATCCCGAAGCACTTTTCTTGGACGAACCCTATGAGATCTTTTAAAACAATTCTGTTTCTATTGCAGGGATAAGCCGCAATCTCCGGGTTGTAAATTTCCTAGATTAGCTCCGATCAAGTGATTTTAAAAAAAGCTAAACAATAGAGAAGAATTGATAAATCGGTTATTGTCCGGCTGATTTTAGTTCCAATTATATTACCGGATATTCTGTAACTCTAATTTCACATCAATTCCGTTGATAAGTATATTTCTTATATAAATACAGGACTCAATTGTTTTTCACTTTACTACAACTGATTGCATGGAAGCAAAAAAAAAAAAAAAAAGCCTCATCTACCGAAGGGTTAACTCTTTGAATTGTACATTGATGTCGAAATGATAACATGTTTGGACGCAGAATGATTATAATAATATAATAGTTGCTAACGTAAATAACCAATATTTTAATTCTATCTGGTTATGGGAGTCTTTCAATGCAAAACGGAATTCAGCTCCAATTAGCAATGAGTGTCTAGTCAGAATGCACAATCAATCCGAATAGCGTAAGCTCGGTTCAATGTAACAAAAATATCACTAAAGCTATTTGGTAGAAATTTGCAAATTGTAAATTGCAGTACAAAGTGTTGTTTGCATTGACTCGTCTTCGTGTGTAACGAGAAATGTCCTCCGTCATTTACCCACATAGGAATACATCTAATAGCTTGATTCAGTAAGGGTTGGGAAAGCAAATGCCACTAACTTGCCTACCTCCTTCCATTAGTATTGGTCACGATCTAAACATTGTTGCTGTTATTATTTTAAGAAATTGCAACCCGTGCTTGGCAATTAGTGTGTTTTATGAATATTGTTTAGTAACATGTGTAATTAGCGTGTTGAATTCTGCATATACCACATAATTTGTAGGAGCTTGACATAAATAAAGGGGAATTGATACGAATTTTGTTAATAAGTAGCAATTTCTAAAATTACTTACGACCTTCATTCTCGGTCGTCTAAAAATAACCAAAAACTATTATAAATGAAGTTAATCAACGAGAAAAGAGTACAATTTACCATATATTGAAGCCCAGTTGGGTTACCCATTGTAATCGAAATTCCCTCAAAAATCCGACAATAACTCATTTAGAATTCATCTGAACAGGTTTGTGTTTGTTTATTATCATTTGAACTAAGCTGGTCTGGGTAATTGACCGACCGGATATTAAAACAGGTTTGGGGCTGGCGAAAGTGTAGGCCTAAATGATTTTAAAGATCAACTGTTTAAAGAATTTATATTGATTTGCATTTCTTCCAGTACGTTTGTTTGGTTCCAGTGGCGGAGACAGTCGCAGTGAATTTTAACAGTTATTGACTTCTGTCAGTAGGAGAATGACTACGTAAATATTTTTTATATTAAAGTAACCCTAATCGAAGTATATTAAAAATGTTGTTTAAAGACAACGAAACTGCAAAAAAAAAATGGAATTATTTACTTTATTCCTACTTTCATATCGACAGACGTCCACAAATATTAAATATCTTAAGAGAGTAAAGGTCTGCAACTGGCATATGTTGTTAAGACATAAACAAAAGTTTCGTCGCAAATAAAAAAAATATATATTTGCATACAATTTTTGATAAAAGCAGCTTCTAGCAAATTGTTATAAAACTTCTTCTTCACACTAAACAGTAGTTGTTTATCATACTCAAGGGTGTTTCTCATATGGGAGACTGATTGTCAATTGAAATAAGGTGGAAAACAAGGATTAAACCTGGTAAAACCCAAATCACCATTTCGGTTGTCGAAGCGTCTGACTCCTGAATATACCTGGTGGTCGACAGGCGGACTCGAACCTGTGGACGAAAATCGAAGTGGGATTATTAAGCAGACCCGCATACTACTAATCCACGGCTGCGGACCTTCCCAAAATAATTTGAGAACGAGGCAGACAGACCAGGATTCTAAAACTGTTATTTGTGAAAGCAGCAATGTTTCGTTTTCTGTTTGTCCTTAATTCGAGTATGCGCATTGACTATAACCTCCAATTTATTTCTGTCATAATTAGTCCTGTATTCGACTCATAGACAGGAACGCCAGCGAACTTTATCTTCGTTTATCTTGATTTCCCTTGGCAGTTTGATTTCATTATCTTGTCAAAAACATGAGAATATATTATTTTTATCAATACCCACGTCTAAACACTGTTAATAACGCAATTTTTTCAAATATACAGACAGATGTTTTTGCTGGAAGCAATAGGATATAGAATTATTTTAAATTAGATATCGGGGCAAGCATTACCATATAACGTAATATGAAATACAGCCACCAGACACTTGTGTTAAACAATAAATCCATGGTAGAGAGACTTTTGTTTTAATCGATATCATGTCAGCTGAACATGGTCAAGGTGCATGTAGCCGATTTGCCAGTGTGCGCAAATTGTTTATCTATACTGAACCGGTTCAGCTTAAAGAAGATATCTGTGTACAACATTGTAGATGATTTGTTTTAAATGCGAAAGATAGCTGGTATGCAGATGTACGCCATTTATTTTAACTACAACAAATTCAACGGAAAAGTATACAGTTACCTGTTAGGTTTAGTCCCACATTAACTCCATGTATATATTTGAAGCACTGGCCTTTCCCGTATATGATCAGCATTTGGATTGTTATGAGGTTAGACTGTTTTTAAACATCCTTGGATTTTGTTAGCTAAATGAAGGATACGTTGTGCCAAAGTGCAGGAGGCTTGCTGAATTACGTAACCTCATCCCAATTCATATTTAAAAAATAAAAAGGGAAAGAGGAGGTTATGTAACGAAAATCCACATAAGAGGCTTGTCGCAAAGCTTTGAGCAGCTTGTAGCTAAATCGCAAAAGGTAGACTGTGTCAATGATGACCTTTTTTGTTGTGTAACATCGGCTGATATTACAATTTCAAATTTGAAGCCACACATTTAGCAAGTCAAATGCGATTTCAAATAGCCTGGTGGCCTCATTAAACATGCAGAAATACCAGCAGAATGTAGAATTGACATTAAAACAGAATTGCCAATACATTTTTTTTATGTGAAGTTGTATAGCTATATAAATCATGTATATTGATTTTAGCGTGATGACCGAGAAAAGAAACAGTACTTATGTAAAGAAGCGAAGATGCGATCCGAAGACGTTAATTTATGACGTTAATTGATGAACCAAAGTTGTGATGCGACGTTACGACGACGTGACCTTGCGACGCCTAGAAACAAAGGTGCTTACTACTGGCACGGTAGAAATTATGATGTAGAAATGCAACCGTGTGTGCAAGAATGAAATGTACTGTATTGTTTACTTATCAAGCCAATTAGTGCTTAATTAGAATTTAAATCAAATTTACTGTAAACGTGGTCGCTTTCTCGCTGTTCTCGAAACTCAAAAAGCCTTACCATAGTTCATTTTAAATTTCCTCCGAACAGGTTAGTCTTTGTTTAATATCATTTGAACTAAGCTGTGCTAGATAGAGGCCGGAAATTGTTCCCGAGCTTTGAAATGCTATTCCAGAAAAAACGGCCTGGTGTTTGGAAAAGTGTGTAAGTTGGTTTAAAGGATTACAGAGGAAGAAAGTTGCTGAAGGATTTTAGATTGCGTGCAATGAGAGTCTAAATAAACAACACCTTTCGGTACATGATATAGTGTACCGAGGTCATTTGTTATTAACACATGGGTGTTTTCTGTTGTCTGGCATCCTCCCAGTTTCCCACAAATCACTGTAAATACAATTTGGGATGAAGTATTTACTCAGGATGTTAAATACCACACAATACATACAGCATTGCAAGCTTTGTCACGACAAATAGACCCTGCAGCCGGGATTTAACGACTTAGCAAGTCTGCTTACTAATCCTACATCGATATATTGTACACGGGTTCGAGACTGCTCGTCGAGCATCAGGTATATGAGTGAGACTTTTCCCCGGTTTTCCAACGAACAAGTGGGCGATCTGTCGCCACATCAGTGAAATCCGTGCTGTTCTTTAAGTGTTTGCTATCGAATGCGATTTTTATATAAAAAAAAGTTTGGCATTTGCAACTGGGCCAATCCAAAAACACATTCTAGCAACGCTGCCCCTTGTACAATATGAACCTGTTCTGTAATGATTCACGTGATTGGCCTGTATTTGTTTTGTCTTGTCTTTGATTGTCGACAGTGGTGTAGAGAGTGACACGCGGGCATGTGAATAAACATTATTGAGTACGACATTAAACCCAACCAAATACACAACCAAATAAAAAGAAACGTAGTAACAGTTTTGCGCAAGACCATTTCCTTGCAAAGTTTCTAGGAAAGATGTAGACCTATGAGTTGCATTGCCAAACTGTGATTTTAGTCCAGGATCAGACCGCATTAAGAAACAAATGTGAGTCATTGCGGTGTATTGCGAGTTGTGTGTTAAACCTTTAACAATTACCACCACCAAGAAAACCTATTAACAGAAGCTATACATCTTGTTTTGATTTGCCATCTGGTAAAATAGCATACGGTGAATGGATAAGAATCTATATTATAAATTTACACAAATCAATGGGTGGACATAACATAAACTGCCAGGCACCTAGTTACCATATTTACAGTTACCTTGTGCTCCTTTCAACTAGTTTTTATTTAAACATCTGTTCTAATAGCAAATGGATGCGGAGAAAAGCGAATTTATTTAATTATGTGTAGATTTGTTTATTTACAAAGCTTGGTGCAATAAAATAGATTATACTTTTAAGTTTCATCGACGGCGAATGCGGTGTTCTTTTGAGGAAAAAAACTGAAGTGCATGAGACCAAGTGACCTGTTTGCCTATAAAAGTTATTAAAGAGAAGTGCTCAGCCACAGCATGGACGAAGCAAAATCTCATTTGTTATTGATCAATATGGCCAAGCCAATGTCTTTACTCCATAAATTTACTGTCAGCTATATTAAACACAGTGGGGTTCGTCGGTTGAACTAGTCGCTGTTAAATTAAAACAGTATTGTATGAATGTCTTAAGACGGACTTGATATAACACGTCCGTAGTAGCTCTGTCTCTAAACCATTGACCCAGGAAGGATATTTGGAATCAAATAATGCTGAACAGTTCTGTGACACTGGGCAGTATCTTGAAGTCAGCTATTAGCACAGCGATGTCCATTCCAAGTTTCGCGTCACAAAGATCAATTCCGTTGAAAACAATTGCATCAATCCACATAATTAGCTGATTTGTTATCATTGTACTCACATAAACTTGGAACAATAATCTTAAATGTATTTATTGACTCGAGCTTTGCGCTACATTTCGAGGCTTGTTATATCGATAACACTTTTTTTCTATTTTTATTAGTTTTACTGGCTTTATGTTTTATTTACGACGCTTTATCAAAAGAGATAAGCGCTACTTAATCCCTGTAATTGAACCACCTGGCGTCCAAAATATCATACTACATTCTAGGTAGTTGACCGATGAGGTAATAAAATATGGAGGTATCAAATACCCAAACGATGTCATTAGGGTGTCCATCAACAAAACCAGACCAGGATTTAGCCCACATACTGGAATTCCTCCGAATATTTTTTGAAACATTAATCAATGAATTTAACAAGCAGTAGAGTCTGCAGCATTTTGGTGTAAATCTTAGGACACGTGATGGAAGTTTTACAGTGCGGTAATAAGTTGAAACCTTTGTTGTATCCCCGTGTGACACTAGCTTTTTATTGCAAACTATGGAATTTAACCGTGGGCTTTACTAGAGCAAGTCAGACAGGGTATCGTTTCTTTGACGCACGAAAAACTGTTTCAAGCCACAACCCTTTTTTCAAGTTATTAAAAACTATCTAATAGCACTCCCGGCACTCCGCAACACAAAGGAAAACAAACCGAAACGAAAACGAAATATACACGTTTCAAGGCTAACTTTCAAAATTGTGAAACGAGTCGGTGGTGCATCTTTCATTCAAGGAATGTATGTAGTTAGTATTCAGCTTGACCAAGAGTTGGTGTTAATCGTCAGCTTTTCCAAGGCTATATAAATAACAAGGACAACTATTTGCCAGGATTGCTCAGAAGTATAAAATATTTTTTCAACTGAGTGATAGTAGACGTAGTTTGGCCATGAACAATTCAAAAGGGCTTTTAGAAAAAAAACATACATGTTTAATGTTAATAACTAGCCTTCGAAGTAGTTCGAAAGATATGGAGTTTCGATAAACGGCTGTGTCAATTTTTAAACCTCCATAAGCCTATCAACACTCGAGTATATAACAGTAAAAAAAGATGAATTGAATGGTGTACGGCGTGAATAAACGTATTTCAATTATATCACAGGGGTGTATTCCAACTATAATTGGCACCAGCACCACCAAGATTTGAAGCGTTTGTAAAAATTAATATTGGAATGTTTGTGTCTTCAAGCAAATGGCAAAAATAAAGAACAAAATAAACGAAAAAATCACATACAAACAGACGAACAATGGTATAATAAAACTAAATATTAAACATTTTACGTATTTTATTACATTATAACTGATTTAATGTTGACGGCTTATGTACTTTCGTAGAAGTTAAGCTGAGAAAACCAAAATAAATTCGGGCGCAGGAGCAACTTGTGTATTGAAGACGGACGTTCGATAACATTCATATTGATGTTCATAAGGACGTTTCCAACACTAATAAAACTGTTATGAGCTTTTGTGTATACGTTATAAAACATGATGCTGACAATACATTTATAAGTCATTATTTTCAATTATATTGTCGCCATAAATTTGGGGCAATATTGTTTTTATAAAACACTTTGCACACCTAACTTATTTTTTTTATACATGATTGATAGTTATTATGTCTATTTAGGCGATGATGCAACCATAAAACCTTTCTCGCTTGTCTCAATAAATAACCCAATTCGCACCAAACTGCTGTCAGGTTATGTAGATCTCAACGACCCGCGTCGGAAGCACCATTCAAATTGGACACACGCTAAGACGTACGATACAGCTGGGTATCGTTGTTGATCCGTCCTCAAATTTATTACTCCCTGTGGTAAGAAGTGAATGTATTTCACCTGTATCAAATCTCTGATTCGCAATGCTGTGTTTTTTCTCTGTAAATTATGATTTAGAATGATGGTGATTTTAAGGTGGAAGCCATATACGGCGTAAGGCTAAACTATTTTTTATATAGAGGTAAATCTACCTTAGGCCTGTGTTAATAGGGCCATTTGTCCAAAGCCTATTATTGTTATCTGCTATCCAAACCGTAAAGAACCTTTTACGAGATATACGTGTGTTTGCTGATGACAACAGTGTTTCATGTTCATGTGAAGAACCGGTAAACGCTATATTTACAATGAATCTTGCACTGAGAAAACTCTATACATGGTTTTGTGCCAATAGGCTCTCTTTCAATATACAGAAAACAAAATTCATGCTGACAGAACCAAACCGTAGCCATATAATACAATTATTTAATTACACTTGAGTGGTTTGTAACACTGAAGTTTATCGAGTGAAATTTATTTAGAGAACACACATTTACTGTATTTCACAAAACATTGGTTTCATAAGATTATTTAAATAAAAAGTCTTTGTTTATGTTATTCTGCTCACATCTACCTCCCGGTTCGTGTTATATGCCAATCAAATCGTTTAGATCGTACATGACCATTGTTTTTGAAACTACAAATACTTCCACTTTCGCTTATCGTTCTTTGCAGTAACTTATAGTTTTATCATATAATTTCTTGTATAACCAGAAAGCAATTCATGCTGCGTTTGTATTGTATCATATTAGAAATATGTATTAAACAACATATTACTTGCAGAGAGATGTGTGTCACTATAAGTACAGCAAAGCTTCCTTGTATTGGGAATCATTTTATTAATTGGAGAGTTATCCCATCCATGTCTCACAAGGCGAGCAATAGATCGTCACAGGGCGACTCAGTTATTCTGGAAGAGTTGCACTAAGCTGGACACATATCTTCACCCAATTCAAACAAATCACAGAAACGATGTTAACCCAGTTCAAGAAGGACAACGAGCCAGGGATATACTATTACTTTATTTTGCTTGGTCATGCGTCATAGACGACAAGCCGTTGTTTGATATGTCGGTTGGTTGTCGCGAATGGGGTGAAAACCACACACCTACTGTAACGCCTTCGGAGATAGTTTTGAAATTGTTACCTGTAAAGCCATATGGTGTCTGTATAACAAATGACAAATTGACGCCTATAGTTTCATCTCGTTCAGGAAAGTTGTAAATTGACTCCTTGTGTGTAATAAAGTTGGATTAGATTCAGTCAGCAGCAGATGTGACCTTAAAGCTGGTTTGCGAAACATCGAGCTAATTGGAGAGAGTATCCCTTCTTAGACATTCCAGTGAGTACAAGAAGACGAATATAATCATCTTTATTTGATTGGAGCTTTACGCCGTTTATTTTGTTACTCCTATGTGTTTGTTGTTGTAAAACATTGGATGAAACAAAACAAAGTAGGCACCATTGACATGTCCCAACCACAAGACAGTAAAACGCCAAAACATATTGGCTGTTGACCATTCGTTCTGGCAACACCTGTGCAACTTGAAAATCCCTTTGATCACCTGTTGCCCTCGATCGTGGCTTAGTGGTTACCGAATACGCTTATTTATTCTACTTCGACGAACCGTTCACAGGATCGAGTCCGTCTGATGGCAATAAGGTATAACACAGAGTCATTCAATGTGGCTCCGTCAATCGATGGAGTGGTTTGTACGAGGGTTTTTTTCGGTTTTCCATCAGAATTAGGTATGGCACAGTGTGAAGTGGATAATTCATATAAATGAAATACCCTCGAGTACGAAGTCAAACATCAGTCATATATACAAACAACCAATCAATCACCTGTATCAGGTAATATGTCTGTATCGTTCAATTAAATGTTCCTTTTTGAAGCAATATTGTTCAACCTGGTCGTCGACGCCAACTCTATATGTAACATTTTACAATTCACCGATGATTAAATATTGTCCGTTCTCAACAACAGTTCCGTCAATTTGATTAGTTTCCAAATATCCATAGGATACATGGATCTGGGTAATATTTGCAGGCATTGTGTACAGTTATCCCGCTAGGCCAGAAAAAAAACAATCCAGCGAATGGTATCACTTGTTAAAGCAAATACAGGCAGCATACTTATAAAATTTATTACTATAGATTGGGGGTATTTTGTGCGACATTGCGCTAACAATTACTTTCGTTATTTTACTTTTTGAGAATTGGTGCAGTTTCTGTTGAGAAATTGTAAATCATTGAATGTTTTGTGGCAGAGTGTTTAATCGGAAATCTGTTTGATTTGTTCATCCAGCATTCCTGTCTTTATGATCACATTACATTCATTATGGCATCACCGATATGGGCTTCTGAATTTATTTCTCTTTCTGCTTCATCACAAATTTGAATTCAGCCGCAAATCGGTAAGGCTTTTTAGCCGGAACTTGGGTGACCTTGTATAAAATCTCACTTACATTTCGCTTTGTTTGTTGCCGTTGTAGTACTGTTTCAACAGAGAAAAATACTGTGGTAGCGAATCAATTAGTAGCCTATTGGAGGCAGGTTGACAAAAACAAGTTGCATTTAATTTTATCATTTTATTCAATCACTTCTAATTGTCTTTATCATTCAGTATTATATAAATATGGTAGTTGCCCATGAACTCACGTTTTTTTTAACTACACAGGGCGTTAACCTTAACTTAAACATCCCTCATTATCCGCGAAGTCAACTTTTCTTTTTAAAGAAAGAGTGAAATTATCTCTCAATTGTAGATTGAACTTATCTCTGTTGTAGATTGAAATTAAATTCCCTCGATTTGACACATTATGCCATGCAAATTGTCTTCAAGGAACATATGGAAAAGGAAAATTGTTTACCACGGCTAGGTAAATGAACATCATTCAGACAGCCACATGGATTTGTAAAGTAAAAAATCTAGCACGCAAAACAATTTCATGGCTTTTTCAATGTGAGAAATGAGATTTTCTGCAACAGGGGACACACTATTTCCATCGCAGAATGAATTAACTATCTCTGCTGGATAGAAATAAGATTCCAACCGTCAAGATTTCATCTAGAAAGTCAATCTGTTCTCTTCTAAATTACCTCTGAGTTTCTGGGATTCAGCGTTCGTTTGGGAGACGAAGTTACACAGAGGTGGTCATTTATTGAATCGGGTTGTGTTTACCATACATTTAGAAAAAAATTGTAGCCAATAAATTACATGTCCGTGATATAGACCTATAACATAATTGATGTGTTTGTATTTGTCATTTCAAAGATACCGCATATATTCATTTTCTGGAGGAGTCACTATGTTTTAATCTTTCGAACAATATGGCGGTGTGTTGGGAGATAGCTTCATGTTGCCATGGTGCTCTTAGAGCTAAATGGGCGACGTGAAGCCGATATTGTTGTGTTGTCTTTGTATTATACATTCATACATTCGAACTGTCTTGATTTTTGTAATGCCAGTGGGGTAGAGTGGGTTTTCGCCACCCATTTTGCCGCAATGTGAGGGAAATAACATTAAGTGCGGTCAGAAAGCTATTAACTAGAAGTATGCAACTGTCGTATAGTAATGCCCACGGCAATGTAGACCAAAAAGAAACGGTGACGTCACATTTTAGACTCGTGTATTTTTAGTTGTGAGGATCTCTGGGGGTAATTTCGTCTCTTTGATCAGCCACTGCGTAGCAATTAAATTCGTCCGGGAGACTGGCTTTATATTTGTCGATTATGTTGCCGCTTATTCTTTATTTAACGGGACAAATTACACTTGGTAAATGCGTTTCGTTTAGAAAGCATTATTATAATCTATAGAAGTAAAACGTTTCACCTAATGCATCAGTTTTAAAGTTGCGTTCTTCTGACGTTGCTTGTGTGTTACGTCACGTGATATATTATAACATGGGGTTCGGTCCCCAAAAGACGGTTAGGTTATCTATATGGTAGTTACATACTCCTAGTTAATAGACTTCTGTTGATGTAGAATAGAAATGTGTTAAATAAAAACATCATTCAATAGAATAGAGCCGCCACTCAAATAAACGACAACAATGCCGATTATCTTACCTCTATGGCAATCGCATACTTCTAGTTAATAAACTTCTGGTACGGCGTTAAACCCCAAGTCACACTATATAAAACATATTTGATTCGTCCAACCAGTTATAAAAAATATGTGCCAAAAGTCTATACAACTATTGGTGACACATTGGTTTTAAAAAAATAGCAAACATAATTCTTCAAAGATAAAGGATTGTGTTGCGTAGAAGTAAAGCGATTTTGTGTTAACTAATTCATATTCATTGGATGTCATTTAACTGTGGGTTTTTTATCTGCAAACTGATTAAAAGCCATGTCATGTAATGTGCTATTTGAGATTACTCGATGAAAATGAACGTTGGAAAATTGATTCAACTTCTGTGAAAATATATGACTGCGACATTGTAAGAGTCATGATTCAAATAATAAAAGACTTCCTTTAAAGGAACAAACAAATGTTACGTCTTACAACTGTATTTGAAACAGGGTGACTTCATTCGCAATGTTTAATTGATCTATAACATATCGAGTATTTGACAGGTTTGCCAAACGTTCTTTCGTTACAAAACAAAAAAAGAACACCATAAAATACTACTTCAAATGTATTAAACGCTGAAAATGTTTTACAGTGTCACAAGTTATCTAGTATTTTGATCAAATGGAACTCAAATAAAGTAATTATGTCAAAACGAACAGCTACGGTTCTTAACCAAATGGTGTAAATTTTATTTGATATAGATGTATCAATTACTGCTATAGATTTTATTTACGTTATACTATATATTTTGGTAAATAAAGTATGCAGGACATCAGGCGGATAATTCCAGCCTTCATGGTGATAATGGAGGTTGTCCACTGAACATTTTTTCAGAATTTTGTTTTCTTAAATTCGCAACAGTCATTTCTGCAATAAAAAGACATTGCACGAGGGGTCCTACACAAAACCTCGAGTAGTTTGGTCGATGGCTTTTCATCCAAAATTGTACCTGGTGTCATACAGATTTGTCTACAAGACGCGCTTTAAAATCATGCCTAGCGACAACTTGGTTCTTACAATTTGTGCTACTATGTCCACATAGGTCTCTCCTCTACCTAAAACTGGACTGTAGTCGTCACTTAAATGCAGTATGATGCAATGTGGTTTCTCTCCAATGAGTGATCTGCGGCCTAGTGGTTAGCGTGTGCGCTTACTAATCTACTTCGATGTACCGTTCACGTGATCGAATTAGACTGTTGACCACCGGGTATACGAGGGAGTCCAACGATGTGGCTCCAGCAATCTGGGAGAGTTTTACGAGGTTTCCCCCTGGTTTTCCATCATAATAAAAAAAGCTACATGGCGAAGTGGACAATCCGCTGTCATACACGTGTAATATCATAGAGCATGACGTTGAACCCAAATCAAACAAACATAAAAACTCAACCAGCGTAATGTTGAGAAACAAATGATGTAAAATTACCCGGCTGTCCTTGTAATCAATTGCACATCATTACACAGACCTGCAACGTGTTTCTCAAACAATTTACGCAGCAAAGCAGTTTAGTGACTTCATTGAATGAATTGTGGAACAATGACCTGTTGAGCAACCTTTATTGAACTCACAGAATCGATTAACCAACTCTGCTGGATAGAGATAAGATTCCAACCGTCAAATGAGTTCATTAAGTCAGAGCTGTTGTAAATCAAGCCTATGTTGCTTAAAGCAGTTTTTCATTTGAGAGAAGTCAAGCAGAGCGCATAAGTTGTTTTCCAATTAAGATACGACATAAATAACCATTGTGAATCCTGACATCCCATGTCCTTAAACCAGTGAGCAATGTCAAATTATTTAAGCTTTAGATGAAATCCAATCATTGGTTCATAATGGTAATTTAATTTTCCTGAACAATGTGGGATTTTTCTAAAATTGTCGTAATTCCAATATGTTGGAACAATACAAATCCTGTTGGATTCCTTCTGACAATATTCCAGATTTTGACATTCCTGTATATATGAAGGTAGGAGTACTGAAGGTGCTATGTTAATTATATAGGTTTTGTAAGATGCTTTTTCTTAAAGCCTTTGCTTGGTTCTAATTAGAACCCCAACCAATACAACTTACATTTCAGACTCATATATGAGTTGTACTACAGTCACTTAAATTAATGCAATTCCGAAAATTGAAGTCATTTTTGGTATCCTATATTTCGACTGACCGCCCCTCTCCACTCCTCCCTACATTTCTCCCACATTTACAACAGTTTCGGAGTTTTTTTATCTTATTTGTTTGTGGGTAGAATTCATCCAGTCAATCCCGTTATTTACTAATTGTATGTATCATACCAGATCATAGTATAGTATACCTTTTTTGTGTAAGTAGATATGTTGTATGTACATTTTCTTACATAACTGAAATGTATAAACGTTTGTTTTGTTCCACTGTTTGATATATTTCTGATGATGGCTACATATATTTTCCACCTCCTAATTTTATGTATTATACCGGTTTATAGTATACCTGGCACCGTGAGGGAGCGGGTGGGCCATGGCCCTGCAGAATACTCCCTCGGCTTCATCGGTTGCTTTCCATTGCCCTGGTGTTCCCAGAGCTAGAGGGTATAAACGGGAAGCAGAATTGTTTGTGACGTTCTTTATTTGTGTCGTCGTCATATAAGCGAAATTCCCTTGAGTACGACGTTAAACACCAATCAAACAAACAAACAAACAAATATAGTATACCTGTTGTGTGTAAATATATCGTATGTATGTAAATTTTCTTGCATAACTCAAATATATATAAGTTTGTTTTGTTCAACTGTTTGACATATTCCTGATGAAGACTACATAGATAAGCCGAAATATAGAATAGCAAACTTACTTAAATATTCCGAGATGCATTTTTTTAATGCTAAGTTCATCGGTGGCTACTCTTTATCTTCATTATCTAAGCATTCCAACTCTGCAGTGCACAGGCAAATGGCTATCGATTTCACCAGCTTTCTATAAGCAATAGGTGTGTGCTCGAAAGGAGAGAGATATCCGACTGGAGGTTTTTATTGTCATAACATTCAGAGAGATAAAGAAACAAAAGCGACCTTATTTTTAAAGCAATTAGTATTATTTTTTTTTTCAGAGCTATTGGATATGTTGTAAATTGAGTGTAGGGCCTACCAGATTTCACACAGTAGATATGTAATTCTCGGAGCTGTTCCTAGTCACAATGAGCCGAGAACAACTCTTTTCTCAAAGAAAAGCCATACAGAGTGAAGTGCACAATCCGTCAACATATAAGGGAAATACCCTTGAGTACAATATAAAACACCTATCAACCAAATAAGCGCTTAAGAACGGTCAGGTCCTAGCAATTCATCATCATTTAAAACGACCAAAAACTTCATTAGTAGATACATAAGGAGTAAAGGTAGAATTAACGAGAGTGATTAAAACCAAAATATTTGCGGCCTTTAAAACAAACATAGATGGAATCAAGTCCAAGCGTCTTCGATTATACACCATCCATGTCTCCTATTGTCCCCTGTGTACGTGCTTCAATAACAAACGTTTTACGTCACATTCACTCAGCTGTGCTTCTGCTGCAATGTTACGTTTGCTTTAAAACAGCTTCGACTCGTTATCTAATCCAACGGCAAAGCCCTTAGATCTCATCAAAATCGACAGACAGGCTGTGAGAGATCAAACAGGCATCCCACCTAAAAGTACACGTCGTGGGTTTCGTTTACAAACCGAAATACTGAAGCGATTAATACGTGTTCTTGAATAATGTACTGTCAAGAAAGTGATGCTTTTAGAAAGTTTCTAAAAATGCACTTAGACACTAGTGTAAATAACTGTTCAGTGGGGTTCGTTTGTGTTTCGTTGTGGTTGAGGTTTTTCAATCTGGTCACATGTATTTTAATTCGCTACTGGGATGTCTAGTCACATTATATTAGGTTTTTTGAAATAGTGTGCCTGAACAGTTCAACTGTATAAAAGTACATCTGGTTAAATACGATAAAGGATTGAATCGTACTCTACGTTTTATTTCGTACCCAAGCAACTGGAAAGTTTTGTTCAGGTGGTAAGATTTATTTCGTAAAAAGAAAAGCTTTAAATAAATTTTTATTTTACTTATGTGAAATTATTTTTTACATATGTGAAATAGTTAGGTTTTGGTGTTTTATTTTACTTATGCGGAAAAGAATTTCAAACACGTTGAAAAGATTTCTACATATGTTGAAAATAATTCTAGATATGTAAAATAAATTTTTATTTTACTTATGTGAAATTCTTTTTTACAAAAGTGAAAATCTTTTCAACATAAGTAAAAAAGAATTTCACATATGTGGGAAAGAGTTGTACATAAGTAAAATAATAGCAAAAGTTATTCGACATATGTAGAATAAAGGTAGAAGTGATAACACGGCTCGCCATAGAAGGCAGGTACCAATTGATAATGTGATACAAATTAGGAATGACACCTGCAAAATGCAAAGTTACATTTTCGCAATTCATCTTTGAACTCTGTCCCTACTTCTTCGCACAATTGTTTCGTACCTTCGTATCTATCTTTTTATTTTGCGCTCACTTTCGTCCTACATCAGCTGACACTCACTATACACCTTCGCAGTATTTATTCACATATCTGTTCTGCTTTTTGTTAATGAATTAGATAATGTGTTTTTGCGACAAGCCAATTCGTAATAACGACTTACTAGGACGTAATAACTATTTAAGTAACTTGCACTAAAGACTAACTAACTCGTTGTACGACATAGATAACTCGTAATAACGAGATAACTAACTGGTAATCACGACTCATGAACTAGTAATAGCGAGATAACTTACTGGTTATCATACTCATCAACTCGTTATAACGAGATAGCTAGCTGGTAATTATGACTTGCTAACTGGTAATAACAAGATAACTAACTGGTCATCACTACTCATTAACTCGTAATAGCCAGATAACTTACTGGTTATCATACTCATCAACTTGTTAAACGAGATAGCTAGCTGGTAATTATGACTTGCTAACTGGTAATAACAAGATAACTAACTGGGAATTACGACTCACCAACTGGTAATAACTAGATAAATAACTGGTAATCACGACTCACCAACTCGTAATAACGAGATAAATAACTGGTAATCACGACTCACCAACTCGTAATTACGAGATAAATAACTGGTAATCACGACTCACCAACTCGTAATAACGAGATAAATAACTGGTAATCATACTCATCAACTCGTAATAACGAGATAGATAGCTGGTAATTATGACTTACAAACTCTTAATAACGAGACAGCTAGTTGGCAATTACGACTTGCTAACTCCTAATAGCCAAATAGCTAGGCTACCTGTTAAAGACGACTTGCTAACTCGTGATAACGAGATAAATAACCGGTAATTACGATTTACTAACTAATAATAACGAGACAGCCCGCTCTTATTATTACGATATATGCATGGGGCCTACTAACTAGCAATAGTTAATTATGTTGTAGAGCGGCGGACAGAACTCGATGATGCCACAAAGCGGAATTACAAAGGATACACACACGCACGTACACGCACACCCACACGATTGAAAGTCATTAAATCAGAACAACGTCAGTGCAATATCAATTTGAATGATAATAATTTAATAGCATTTTAATGAAGCAAAAATAAATATGCTGTTTGTTACTATACTGGTTGTAAAATAATTTGGTTGGTATATAAATAGTTATAGTTTCGATGAGATCATAGCTAATTTTCAAATACTTTTTTAGATTATATGTTGCTTATCATTATAAGTTTGGTCTGGCTAACATTATGGAAAGCAAAGACGACAAATCGTAAGTTAGATATACATTAATCTTGCAAAAATAATTATAATATTTAACAAAAAATTTCTCTTCATTAAAATTGTAGAAAAATAATTTGATGCAACGCCCACGGCTTGACTAGACTCACGTTAAATGCAGATTATAAATTACATTAATTTAAAAACAGTTTTATCTTAAAATTGAGAATCACAAAATACTAGTAGAACGTTAACCATGTTAAACACACAAAAAATAAAACCCAAAAACGTAAACAAACAATTTTGTATCGAGCAAACACTCTATATATAGACAGATTGCCCGACAAATATAAATTAAAAAAAGGGTTTAAAACATCCAGCCTAATACAAGGTTTACAAAACGTACATGTATTTGAAAATTTCAAAAAAATATATCAAAAGGATATAAGCCTATCGAATAATTTGATTTAACAAACCATCGACTGTATCAATAATTATAATCAGTAAAGCTTACTTTCAATGTGGGTTCCAGTCTAGACCTGTTTACATGACTGTGAGTGTGTCCCCAGGGCAGGGAGGCACTCACAGTCATGTAAACAGGGGTAGGTTCCAGTCATGACTATTATGTTAGTGAGCTTGACCGGTGCAAATTTTTGTAAAGCGGCTCCTTTTAATTGTAATTATGTCCCAAAATTACACAAATCTTAAACTCACTCTCAGTCTGCATCAATTTATTTTAATTTAGAAACTATTTTATGAAACACACTATATCCTCTTAAAACGTAACAAACAATGTAGCAGGCTATATTCTTAGTAATGTTTTTTTGACTCACAGAGTCTACATGTTGTCTTACACAAGACGGGTAAGTTGACCACGAGCCTTTCACGTCAAATTATGACACGTTGATAAAGCGACGAAATTACGTCATATCGGGACATCCTAGACCAATCCACAGGCTCAGATGACATGTAGTAAGCTCTGATTGGACATGCAATCCCTACACTAACTTAATCGAGGGTGCTTTATGAACATTCTAGAATAAGGGAGACAACTCCGTCGGTATTAACTTTAAATTTTCTTCAATATTCGATGCTGTAATCCGACTACATTTTCTTTAACTTACATGTACTATGACGTGACACCTTTTTCTATTTAAAACCTTATGTAGATGGAAACAGGAATATCGTTGTATTTAATAGGGATTTGGAGAACAAAATCATTGGCTCCGGTGATTTAATGAAAGCTAACCAGTGATTCACATTTGTAA
Source organism: Mopalia muscosa (assembly GCA_031763545.1). Lineage (NCBI taxonomy): Eukaryota > Metazoa > Mollusca > Polyplacophora > Chitonida > Mopaliidae > Mopalia > Mopalia muscosa. The sequence goes on from JARFOD010128640.1 coordinate 22,252, forward strand.
TGTTATTTCTTCGGTTCTCTCCCGATATTTTTGCCCGGATGCTAGATGATTCGAGTTGTTCCGACATGCACTTTACGTCAGATGGGATGACCAGAAATTTCCAAGCCTCAGTCATTGAATAAAGCAGCAATATTAGCAGTGTTGTAATCTGGAGGGAGGAAAATAAGAATATTTATGAATATTACAAGGAGATTATTTGGAGATCTCTGAAAACACTAATAAGCAGAGCATGATGCTTCGAAATGACCCATAAACCAAGCGTTACTCTGGTAGCTATCAGTTTTAAACCTATACATTCTTAAACTTTGTCGAAATTTAAAAAAAAAATGTTAATTAACTGATTGGTAATTTGTTACAACAAATTTGGAAGAAATCAATTTTATTTAAATTTTTTTTTTCTCCATGTACTGCAACCTCCATCGGTTCACTCATTGTTACAACAGAATGTGTTAAAGCCTACCTGATGATGACTAGAAGTCGGTGGTCTAGATTGTGGTCTACCGTTCGGATGGTCCTGACGGAAAGTTTGGTTTGCTATTTTGTACAAAAGGGTGTACACATGTGCATCCCACGGCTATCTTTTCAAATGTTCTTCTATACTCATAGAGTTTCGTAACATTGTTACAACCCACATTCCTCAACACAGGGGTGTAATAGTAAATCTTTTGGCATAGGGATTTTTGCGGAGAATCGCTGTTCAAGGAAGATATACATTGTGTACATTTACACTCCACCTCAACGGTTATGGCCGGCACTCGTTTTGTATCGTGTGTGATAACATGGTAGACAGGGCAAAGAGATCGATCTAGAGGTCGCTGACTGGATGTATTCACTTTTAGTGGGCATCTTTTGTCTTCCATAAGAAAGTTTGAGGTTTTCTTAGTATCGGGTCCGGTAACTTCAGTTTCCTCTGGTTGATAGAACGGTAAGTTGTAAAATGAGGGATGAATGATAGATGATCCGACACTAGACAGACGCCTAGCAAGCTTCATCAGGTCCTTCGGCTCTGAACAATTGTCTTGCTGCTGATGATGATGGCCATGTCGGAGAGCACGTGATGTACAGCCAACTACGTATATAAGGAGTACAACTAAAACCCGACAGCAAATCATCCCTTTTATCTATGGAAAGAGAAATGTTTGAGAATCAATAGTGTACCAAATTGATAAAATATGACAATCATTGGTGCTCCTGTCATAAACATTATATGCTATGATATTTATATATGAAAATTGTTTTTTTATTGAAATGAAATGATTAAAATGAACCCGAAAATATTTATAATAATGCAACGCCAGGTTCAGCGTTGTTAAAGCACAACGAAAGAACAGAACGCTGTAGAATTTATTATAACATGGTATTCAAATATAATAAAGATTTTCCAATCATTTATTCAACCATTGAAAATCACAAATTGCAGTCAAAACACAGGATCGTTTCAGGGAAAAGTAGTTTTTTAAATGTTAAAGATAATTTTTAAAAAATTAGGGAGGTAAATCAAATAAACATATCTTAATTATTAACACTTAATATTTCTATAAATTGTTTACCATTGTGACTTTTGGTGTTACAGTAGCTATTTCGGCTATTTTACACATGAGCAGTTGCCGTTGTAAGATAAAAGGTAACGTTATTAAATCTTCGTTGTTCTCAATTACTCGAGAAATAATACATGGCCGTTCAATAAAAATAAGATATATATAGCTCGTGGATATTTGTTTGTGTCTACGTAAACACCTGACGAAATTATGTATTAAAGTGCCTGGTTGGATTGACCAATCGCAGAGCAAGTTTATTTAAGCTTACAAGTTAAGGCATGCAGTCTACCTATTTTTACCGCTCTCTGATGTCTTCGTACTTTTCATTGAACAACTGAGAGAGTAACCTTATGGCCCGTTTCTTATAGTGCAAGTATCATAGATCTACCATACGATACCTGCGTGCTAGCATTTGGATGATTTTATTAAGATTGTCATAAATTATGACTGGTTGTGTATGACGTCTGCAAGACGGAACAGGGGATCTCCCTTTGTCGAAATACGAGAGGGGAATCCCCTAATCTATATTTGTACCGTTTATTCTGCTTGTGCCGTTTATCGAACAGCCAATCACAGGTGGTACAACACCCTCCAAATGGGAACACGAACATCATTTAAAACGATAAGCTGTCATTCCTTCATTTGGATTCAGTCAAAGTTTCTCACACATATCTATATGCTGTAGATTTACAGGTAAAGGTAAGAATAAACTAGACGAGAAAGTATACGTATGAGATACAACTAGGTCAACAGTAAGCTTAGAGGCAAAATTAAATATATGACACTATGTAGTAAATATTCCATTTCAAACGCCCAGCACTGAGCGCGTAACTACATCGCCAGTTTAAAATCACTAAAAACACAAGGGAAATGCAATTATTATATAGGAATACAAAAATTATTAACCGGAGAAAAAAGGATACCTACATAAAAAAATTTATCATTTAAAATATTACTAACACGGCTATGAAATAAGATCAAATCATAGCCCATTTCACAGTAATATTACTTACTCTTAGCTTAGATTAGATACAAATATTCTGTCTGAAAATTATTCCTAAGTAAACATTTTAAAATAGTTTTATCTGATTTTAAAATTGACTGAACGCCTTAAACTTCATATAAAACTGTTGCTGGCAGCTACCACGCATTATTGGTTTTTAATAACCGTTGTTGATTTAATTAAGTATTTATGCGTCGAAAGAGAACACAAATGATACAACCCGTGAAAATATAATTGAAGTGTGAACGAACCTGTGACTGTGGATTATCAGGATAATAGACTCTTCCTTTTCCTCAGATGCCGATTACTTAACACGTAGAGCGAATTTTGCTGTAGTATTTTCTGTTGCTGCACTTTACCTGCTCTTTTAATAATGTACTAAATACGAATACAACCTGTCGTTTTATCCGAGAGCAGCGTGGGATTTCCATTTTATGAATTACCTGAATATGGTCATGCGCATCTAATGCATTTCGCCATCGTCTTCCGCGAGGAACAAACTGTCGGTAATATAGTAAATAAGATATTATTACAATACTTCCCTTGTTGACATCCAATGAGATTTGTGCTATAGGACGTCTTAAACAATTATCATGTGTCTTCTTTACAACATTCTGAATCTTGTTGACTTTCGTCATAATTAAAAGTAAACACAGGCTTATCATAAACCAGATAAAACACAGGTGTATTTGGGAAATTCCACGTCATTATTAAATCCCATGCCAAACATTGGTTATGCGAATGTATATTGTAGCAGAATTTACCTATTCAATCATTAACTACCTAAATGGCATTGAAAGCCACAACAAAGTAGGCCGGTATATATATGGGGGAATTGAACCCTGGATTGTACTGGATTGGGTTCGAGAAATGTTATATATGAATATTTAATATGTACCGAAAACTATGGAAGCCGAGAGAGGACATCTCCCTGCCTCGTTCCCTCCAGTCGTAAATTTGCAACGCGAGGTAGTGATGGAGCGAAGTTGCGAGATGCCCAAAGCGAAGGAGAGACGGGACTGGGTAGCGAGGAAGCGAGGAAGCTAGTCGGAGCAAGATAAGAAAGCTAAGAAGCGAGACGACAGAGCGAGGGAGCGAAACTCCAATATTCTCGCTCCCTTGCTCATTCGAAGACATGAATATTGGATACAACGAGTAGTTATTTAATACGAAAGTGTAGACGGTCTATTGTTTGAACGAACATGAAAAGTTTGATATTTTCCCAAGATCCATCGTCTTCCATTTCTGTGTCCACCAGCGTTAAAGCCTACATGTTACACATCACACCGTGTTGTCAGTAAAACCAAAACCAGTTAATAAGTCCAAAACTCTTTCTTACCGAAAATCAACTACATATATAGACTTTCAAATTTATTCAGCTGACTTTAAATCTGTAATGCCAACTCATTAGTCCTAAACTTCCTATTCCTAACGATATTTAAGCTATTTTTGTCTTAAAATCTAATGGTATATAATTTACTGTCATGTGAAATGTCATGTCGGAACATCCTCACCATTCATAGATTGTTTAATAGAATGAATGTTACTTTCAACTTTAAAATTAATCCCTGACTTTCTTCTCAAGTTATTATGTTCATAACACAGACTTGAATATTGTAAAATTAAGCAATGACGACCATTTCTTTTACGGATTGCGGTGAAATGTAATCTCGTCTGTTACCAGATAGAAGCTATATGAATTTTGAAGTTTCAAACAAATCCGTGAATTAGTTACGGAGTTTATATCGTATTCATAACAAATACAGACATGAATAAGGTAAAATGATGCAATGACAGCCTTATTGTTTTGCGGAATTTGGTGAAATGAAATCCCATCCATTATTTTATTTGAAGGAAGCTATGAATTGATCTGAGAGGTAATTCTCTTTACTAATCGTGTTCACAACACATACGGGAATGAATATTGTAAAGTTATGCAACAACAGCAGTTTTGTTTTACGGAATTTGGTGAAAGGCAACCACATCCATTGTCTTAACAGGAGTAATCTACATACCTAGTTTGAAGTTAAGATTTGGATTTGTGTTCAAGCTAGCGTGTTCACAAACATTTGTGTTACAGGGTCGCAGTCGAGGTGTTTATATTTCGAGTCAAAATGGGCCGACAAGTAATCGTCTTCCTCAAAATCGCCGTAGGGACTAACAATACATTAATGTTAATCACAATCCGTCACAACTGAGATCATTTCCTCTCGACATTGATATGTCCTGTATCATTAACCCTGACATCGTGATGCAATATTAGTCAAATAATAAAGACATGAATTGAATAAGATCAATTATTGTTATTTCCTGATTTGACGTAATTCTTGGTTGCTGACGATAGCCCCCAGTATAGTGTTCGATACCCTACTCTCCATCTTCTCTCAAATCATATGAAGCCGTTCGACATAACGTGCCAGCTATTTCTTTCATTGTTGCTCAGTGTGGCGCATTCTGTAGCTATATATGTGTGATCGTTTGTTTGATTTATTGGAGTTTTACGGCAAACTAAAGGTTATTTCACCCTGCATGTGACTGCGTGCAAGCATGGGAGGAAGCGAGGGAGGGAAAGAGAGAGCGAGAAAGCTAGGAAGCAAGATGGGAAAGTGAAGGAAGGGGATCGCGAAGCGAGACATCGGTGTTCAAATTCTCTCTCCCTAGCTCCATGGCTTCCTCGCTTTTTCATTCTCTCTCTCTCTCTCTCCCTCCCCCTCTCTCTCTCCCCCTCGTGGTGAAATCCTCGCTTTTTCGTTCCACATTGTAGCAAATTTAAAACGCAGGCCGCTCTAGGCTTCCGTAAAAAACACCTTGATTTAAATGTCAGTCAACAAGTTTACCACATATGTGAAATTCTTTTCAACATATGTAAAATACCTAATTATTTTTACATATGTGAAAAAAAAAAATTCACATATCTTGAAAAGAATTTAACATACACGAAAAAGAATTTCACATTTGTGAAATCCTTTTTCACAGATGTGAAGTTAATTATTTATTTTCTGAAATGTGAATTGGTTTTTTCACATATGTTTAAAAGAAGAGACCATACGAACCCTGTTTGATAAATCGAAGTTTAACAGAGTTTGTATTTTACAAAGTATTTTCCGTGATAACGAATTGACATAATTTTATACTTATACCGCTTTATACTTCAATGCTTGTAAATAGTTTTGTGTAAATTTTACTTTGTGCTATATTTATTTTATATTTGTATATATTTACACAGAAGCACTGAACAGGCTACCCTGAGAAATTTCAATAAATCGATCGATCGATAAATCAATCAATCAATCAATCAATCAATCCATCAATCAATCAATCAATCAATCAATCAATCAATCAATCAATCAATCA
>JARFOD010128641.1:0-13960 GCA_031763545.1 Mopalia muscosa
TTTCTCTCATTCCATGTACGGACAGCTTCTTCTGTCTCTAATTCCATACACTGACAGCTCCCTCTTTCTCTTCTTCCGTACACTGAAAGCTTCATCTTTTTCTCCTTCCGTACACTGACAGCTTCTTCTTTATCTCATTCCATAAACGGACAGCTTCTTCTTTCTCTCATTCCATGTACGGACAGCTTCTTCTGTCTCTAATTCCATACACTGACAGCTCCCTCTTTCTCTTCTTCCATACACTGACAGCTTCTTCTTTATCTCCTTCCATACATTGGCAGCTTCTTTCTCTCATTCCATACACCGACAGCTTCTTCTTTCTCTCATTCCATACACCAACAGCTTCTTCTTTCTCTCATTCCATAAACGGACAGTTTCTTCTTCCTCTCATTCCATACACCGACAGCTTCTTCTTTCTCTCGTTCCATAAACGGGCAGCTTCTTCTTTCTCTCACTCCATACACCGACAGCTTCTTCTTTCTCTCATTCCATACACCGACAGCTTCTTCTTTCTCTCATCCCATACACCGACAGCTTCTTCTTTGTCTCATTCCATGCACCGACAGCTTCCACTTTCTCTTCTTCAATACACTGACAGCTTCTTCTTTCTCTTATTCCATACACTGACAGCTTCTTCTTTCTCTTATTCCATACACCGACAGCTTCTTCTTTCTCTAGTGCACACACAAACAGCTTCTACATTATATCCTTCCTCACGCGGACAGTGTCTTCTTTCACTCCTTCCATAAACTGACAGCTTTTTCTTTCTTTATTGCATACACGAACAGCTTCTACTTTCTCTCCTTCTACAGCTTCTTCCTTCTAGAGAATTCATCCCCCTTGGTAGGGTAAGAATTTTGCATATAGAAAAGGTCGGATTCAAACCTCGATCGAGTTGACCACATCATTAAAATACATCGCAAATCTCAAACCTTTGCGAGTTACGTGTCGTGTGCAAATATATAAATAAATGCGAACACGGTGAATGAAAGAGTTTGTGTTTCGGGAACTGAATGATCACACTCATTCCCTCCACAGTCGCAATCCGTACGAGAAAATTATTTCAATTATATAATTTGATTGGCAAAATATATAGTCGCATTGAAAGCTAACTTGCTACTTTAATATTGTGTATTATTTTATCTTTATTTGAGACTCTTTCATCGGCGCTCGCGTTTGTTTGGGTTTTAAAACCTGTTAGAGGTTTCTATACAGGGGGTTATTTTAACTCACTTTCCAAATAAGAATTGGAATAACTGACCCCTCAGCAGACCTATTGAATAAGGTTTACGCAGTGAAGTTACATAGATTGTACACTGGGTTTCAAAGTCGAACTTTTAATAGCAATTTCAGTTCTTAAGATTTTGACAGATCCTACAAAAAAAAGCTTCATATCAAAGGGTGACTCTTTTTTACAATATTTGCCTAGATTTTTACAAATGTTTTCAGAAAGACATGATTGCCATTTAATATGATTTCTTAAGGCTGGACAGACAAAAATATCCACTGAAATCGTTCTAAGCAAAATTTTGAAAACCTGAGGCAGTTCTCTACGCCTCAAGGGATACTCTAATTAATAAACTAATTAATTTGCTGTTATAGCTAATACATTAAAGACATTATTACCCCAAAATGTGTTGTTTTTCTGTGTTGACATTAATTCAATTTGCCATAAGTTGCAACGCTATTATTTGATCTTCATCAACGTTTTTATATTAAAATCATGCATATCCGCGCATCCCAGATATACATATATTTCTATCTTCATTTATGTAAATATATAATGTTCCGACCTGTATTTTTTGACATTATGTTCTTTTCAAAATCAATCCGGTTGTCAAGTAACACCTTAAGATGGGTCGCTGGAAGCTGCATGTGCAAATTGTTTTGATGTTTTCGTGATTCTTAAATTGTCTATATAAAAAATCTGGCAATGCAATGTCACAAGTGAAATCGGGCCTGTTATTAGACTACTTTTAACACCAATCAAATAAACAACTCTAATCTAGTTCCCATTTACTCCCTATCAATCTTTCTGAAAATAGGCACTGCGTCGAGTGAGACTAAGCAGCTTATTGCAGGGTCTTCCAATCTACTGTTCGTGGTCTAAAGGGCAATATAAAGTACTATAGCCGGATTATATAGACTACATTTAAACCTTGCTTCATGTTCTCCCATCCAGTTTAAGTCTAGATATACCAATAACCAATGGTGTACGCGACTTGGGAATTAGTTTGTCTGGAAATGACCAGGAGTCTTTGAACTTCAGATTTGGGTTAAGAGCATTTTCCTGTTCTTGAATTTCCGGTCTTAATAACGGCCCCTGTTCGGTGATGCGATTTTCTTTCAAACAAACCTCTCCTTACCAAGTGTAGGTTAGAAAACCTCATTGATTTTATGCCAGCAGACGACTGCCTTGTTGTGGCTCCCGCTCGACAACAGTCATCTTCATGTCTAAGACGTTTCCTGAAACGCCATGTATTCAAAACTTTTTAAGGCAGTTTCGACGACCCTAACGTATTTAAAGAACCACCCAGTCTGGTGTACCACGCGATTTTTGTTTAAAACAAACTTCTCCGTTTATAAGTGTACGTTATTAAGTCTCTTATATTATATGCCAGTAGACGACAAACTTCTACTGGCTCCCACTTATCGACAGCCATCAACATGTCCAAGACATGACGTGCAATCCGACAACCGTTTGAGGGAGTTTCAACGATTCGAATCCATAACATGAAATGTATGGCATGCTCTTTGACGCGATTTTCCCTTCAAACAAATCTGTATGTAATGAGTATGGTTATAAAATATCATAACTTGTATTAGAGCAGACGATATATACTGGCTCTCCCTAACCACTCCACCCATCTTCATGCCCAAGACATGTCTCTTAACGCTTATTGTAGATGGCAATATTTTTAAGAAGTTTTGACCTTTGGAAAGTATACTCAGAAATGTGCCACGATTTTCATGCACACAAACCTGTCTCCAATGAATGACCGTTATAGAATCTCATCGATTTTAAACCGGTAGACGACAGACTTCTCCTGATTCGCGATCGGCTGCCGTCATCTTCATGTCCAAGAAATTTCCTGAAATGCTATATTAAGACAACATGTTGCAGCAGTTTCTACGATCCGAGCGTATCTAGAAAGACCCGCCTAGACAGGACTGATGGTGATGTTAATAATGTTTGGAACATTTACTCAATCTAACTCGCAAACTTGTGAAGTAAGAGTATAGACTGGTCAGGTGATATTTTTCATTTCGAATTAACCAAATACTTCTCCTTATCTCTGGGAGACGCTTTTATTGATTTATCGCCCACATAATACAATCGTCTTCTTGGTATCTACTCGAAAGTTGCCAGTCAGATCCAACTTATTCGCTTAGTAGATCTAAATTGCTAATAGAGTATAAGGGCGCTCTAATGGAATTTGTATTGACATCCCTTAATGACATTTTTTAATTTTCGACATTTACTCGTGGCTCTCCCCTACTCAATTTCTTTAGATAAAATAAGTTGCGCATGCCAACTGGAAGACAGTCCACTTCCGGTCACCCGCTCAGAACATAGCATCCATCTTGTCCGAAATATTTATTTATCTTACAAAACTATTAATAATTCAAAATACTTATTTATAGATAATGGCCATTTTTATATATTTTGACTGTGTCACCTAATTTGTCCGACATACTTCCCTGAAAGTATTTGGTTAAATAAATCAGGTTGTTCATAGCAAATAATAATATGTTATTGAACTTGTCATGAAAATAGTCTTTCTTAACTTTTAATAATATTTCTAAATACTGATAGCCATATCAAATCGGGTTGATAAATGTGACATTTCAATTTAGTTTTTATCAGCAGACAAAAGTACTTCTAGTTGTCATGATGGTCGGCAAAATACCGATTCACTGAAGTCCCACGATTTTCTCTCGAGGAAACCTTTGAAAATCTAATCTAAAGGATTTTTTTTGACAGCAGACGATAGTCTTTATACGGAATCCCGATTGATGTTTCTCTTCCGATTTTCTGTAAAATTCACATACAGACCTGTTTTTACCGACATATCGAAATATAATTCACTGAAAACCTATTTGGAAGAAAAACATGAAAGATTAAAAAATAAAAAATATTTTTTTTCCAATTTTCACGTATATCAATAAGAATCATGCTGCGAGGTTAATTCCAGAACATTGATAATGATTCTAATTCTGTAAACCTTGGCAGATTGACATTAAAGCGTATTGGGGGATATTTCACAGTTATTAATAAGTGCTCCGGTCTTTTAGAGTCTCAACGCAAGTAGAACATTCGCACGTGCTATTTTGTCAGGGGATTTCCCTCTTTGGCGACATTGTGATTGGTGGACAACCCAACAAAACTGTGGACCAATCAAAACGCTGCAAATGCGGGAAATATCCCTCATTTCATTCACAACCTCTGTAGTTTTATTCAACAGCATGCTTCTTCATAATGTGTTAAAAGTCGATGGTCGTTTCGACAGTGTAGTCCTCTGGAGTCCACTCCAGGTCTGCGCAAGAGGAACAAGTGCATTTATTTCCTCCGGACTAACGACATAAATTTGTTTCTGTAATTCTATAGCTTTGGCACTCCGATGTCCCAATGGGCTATAGTCACTGCCTAGATTATTTAAATGATTTACAACGCCCTGTCTTTCCCCAAAAGATTTAGCATTCATTTGCGAGAAACTTTGTGCTGTTTCCGTTTCTTTGCGCTCTTCTGGTCTATTGATCATTTAACAATTATTTCACACCGAATTCAGCTTGAATTTGGCTGCTTTGTGTCTTTTATATCTCACCAGTTTTATGTTTAATAGATCCCAAGATGACATGGATTTTTAATGAAATAAAACGAAAAATTAATTTTAAAATATTTTGCATAGAAGCTCAACCTTATTTTCTATCGATCAGTCATGCCTTTCTCAATGGTATTTATTTACCTGTTAAAGTACCCCAATATCAGTACTCTGTATGTATGTGGAGTTCGCTTCTTACCTAAACAATGTTTAATTCTTGAAAAAAGACTGCTATGCACGACGAACTGTGATTGGTTAAGTTTTTCAACCTGGGCCTGTGGGGTTGAAGTTAAATAAGTAAAATAATTTAAAAATTAAACAAAAAAACAACAAAAAAACAAAAAACAAACAAAACAATTGACCATTTTCACAGACCACGGCGTCATAACTGAATTACTATAAACAAAACACTAGAAGCATATTTTACCTTTGTGGTACCTTAATAATAATATGTAATCCTGGTAAAAGACTTACTGTACTTAAATAGTATTTAATCCTAGTAAAACAATGCCTTGTTACTCAAATAATATTGAATTCTGCTAAAAGACTTCCTTTTACTCCAATAATATTTAATTCTGGTAAAAGACTGCCTTGTTATTCAAATAATAATTAATTCTGGTAAAAGATTGCCTTTTATTCAAATAGTATTAAATTCTGGTAAAACACTATACTTTGGTACCCAAGACTATTTGGTAAAGACTGCCCCAATACTTAAATATTATTTAATTCTGATATGTTGAAATGTCTTTCATCGTGCTTTTCTTAACTTGTCTATAACAACAGATCGTCGCACAGAGTATCACTCCTCTGCGATCTCTCTTCCTAGATGAATGCGTGTGATAACTCTCCTGGTCGGGGCACACCATCCATAATGAAACAAGTGTCAGATAATCAACAAATGGATTTCTTGACAATAATCACTAAAACATCGCGATTCATAATCATCTCCGCCCAAGTATTATTCCTAGTTATATGTCAAATCCGGCAAACAAGATAAGAAATAACAAATTGAGTAAAGTTCCAAATAATGTCTGCGTTATATTTCCAAAATATTTGAGAATCTGTGCCAGTGAATTTCCTCGTCGTGTCACCGATGACACAGAAAAAGTTAGACAAATAAACACAATAAATTGGCAAGTTTAGTATTGCCGCTACACTATTGTTCTATCAGATTAATCAAGAAAGGAACAGAACATAGTCAATGCCTGGAAACTTGTACCGCTTATACATTGCAGTAAGACTACAACCGAGAAAATGAATGTCAATCTGATAACAATTCACATCTAACGAGTTCCCTGTGTTTGTATTTTATTATTTTTATTAAAAACATTATTACAGACACTTGGTCCATATACATCTATATTAGTTTGATTATAAGTGTGGTTGTATGCACCAGCGATATACATTTTGCCATTTTACATGAATGACCGACAACTCCAATAATAGATACAGATGGATACATGGTGATTCAATATTTCGGTTTATTTTAAAAACATTGCCATACACATTTGTTTGTCTCAATTAAGATCTAACACCAAGGCGCTCATTTAGTCAATCTTGCTGGAGTTCACGCAAAAAAAGTAACCATCCAGACTGGCCAATACACTTTCATATAAAACAAGGTAAAAGTAATATATTTCGTAAAGATTGTATTTCAGATCGTCATTATAGCGTTTGCGGTATGACAGATACCTGGTTGTAAGATAATTAAACCAGACATTTACAAACCAGGTTTAGAAGGCGACTCTGTGATTGGTCAATTATATTAAATAACCGACACAGATTGGCTAACTTTCGCGTATGATCTAAATAGCGACAAACAAAACACGGGTTGCGTTTAAGATCTGATTTTAACCAGACTTAAGATAATACATCTTTAAAAAGAAGATTACACCGTCAAATCGTGTCAAAGAAGAGCATATATCAATACACAAGAATACTGCATAAATTTAAAAATTCAGAGGATAGTACAGTATATAAAAGAAATGTCTATTATTATGGCAATAAATTTTTAATTTTTGGGTAAATAATAAAACTTGAAAATCACGCACTACTCAAACTAAATTTGTTTATACGCAGTACTCAATCGAGAATTCTGTTTTTAGAGCTTTTACTTCTTTTGCTTGAGTTATCCATTATTTTGTCAGAGTGAGAAATGGTGGAAGCCCAATTCCTCTGACCTTTGACCTCCTTCGCCATCTGGAGATATGCCAATGCGCAAACGCTATATCCCGGAAAGATGGCTTGAATGATTAGTGTTTCCCAACAGCATCTAAACGAAAAATACATAATTCAACAGACAACTCCCATTCTCTGTCATTTCCAGCAACTGAATATTGAACAAAATAGTGGTAAAATTGAATGCGAAGAGTTCTGATAACTTTTTAACATAACAAGCATCTGTTCTCCTAATATTGTTAGCATCGTCAACCAAAGATCCGTGGTTCGATCTCTGGTAATGACACCCAATTTTTGTCATTCTCTTAATTTATAAATACATCTTACATTCGTTCTAATTGCTTGATTCGAGACTAGGTATTTGCATACGGGTCTATTTCTGTTTTGTTCCCGTATTTTTCTTACTCCAAATTTCCGTTGAATGGTGTTACATCAACATTGCAAAGCTGTTTAAAAATTGCTAGTCGTAACATTTTATTATAAATTATCTGTCTATGCCAGTGTGCCCCAAAATACCTTCTTAATAGGTACACGTCCTTCGGGTTAACCCAGCTGGAATATCTGTTTCCAGACGAATATAATACCAGGAAAATCAACTTAACCAATCATGGCAACCGTTATGCCGAATTAGATATATGAATTGTACATATAGGGTTTCGACCATTCCGAATACCCCTAAGGGTGATTTCCACAGGGCAGCCCAGCACGCATCAACTTTGCAATTCTATAAAATGCTACTTAAATCGATAACTGTTCTCTTCCGCTTGAGAGATGAATAAGACAGGCAAGTCCACCGAGTTCACGGTGTTAGGGCGTCCGTTTTAACACCAGACTACCGAAGGGCTGTGTGATGAGGATATAATTACATTCCTAGTCATGCTAACGATGAGATGCATTTATAACTTTTGTTCTTTACATTTCTACCTCCTCATTAAGGAAACCAAGTTTGTTAGAGAAAGACGAAAGAATCATAGTCAATTTCACACCAGATCAACTGTTAACAAAAATGCCGTTATATTTTATGTAGGCTTCTCGGTCTTTCCTAAAAGCTACTAAAATGTTGGCCATGTGTATAAAGTGAGTGGTGGGTTGTTTTGTAACATTAAGTGTGCATCACGCTGTTATAAAATGTTTGTTTTTTTGTGTTTTTCTTTTTTACTATTTTTATAATTAATGATTTTAGTGACCAAATTTTTATAACATTTGTCTACTAGTATTATATATAACCAATGGCATAAACATCCAACCATCCATTGCATACAGCACCAATACTCCAGTGTTTGTATTCTGTTCGTCCTTTTTTATCCTCCCATATCTACTTAATGGAAGTAGGTATTATTTTGTCCCAAATAACAATCTTTCTTCAAAAAATGTACAGTCGGGCCGCTTCCTGTTGCCCTGTTGCCCTCAGAGCTAAGGGGCAACACGACACTGACTGATGTCACGTGATAATCCTGTCGTTTTATTTTTTCAGTAGCGTGGAGGGTCGTTTCCGTGACCCATTTGGCTGACACAGTATGTCATGAAGGAAATAACCTACAGTACGGCATCAACACCCAATAAAACAAAATACCGCCCAAAACACATTTTTTCTAAAAATAATTGAAAATGACTAAATCGTGGTTCCTTCTTTTTTTCTCTCTCAGGTACTGGGTGTGAAAGGCGAGGGGTTAAGGTGGCGAATGGGACCGGCTTAAAGATGAAGCTGCGGGACTTTATGGTAAACTCTCTTCCGCGGGTTAGAAGCAGGAAAAAACAAAAACAACAGCAACAGCTTTTGCTCCAGCAACAGCAACAAGGGAATAGAAGCCAAGTTTTAAACAACGGCGACTTGGATGAAAACAGGAACACGTGTACAACTCAGTCTAACGTACCACAGAGTTCAGACGATTTGAGTGATCATTACTACGAGCCGTTACCATTCAAACGGATTTCAACGGAATCTATTCGATCAGAACTTGAAGAACTCAAAATTGAGAAATCCCACTTTGGTAGAAATAAGAACTCTTTAAACGTGAACATTATCACAGATTGTTCCGACAACAAGTGCTTGTGCTTTAAACATATGACGAACAGTTATGGACCAAATGACGTCGTTCTTGGTTTGGGTTTAGGTTATTGTGGCGACGAAAGTGGACCTCTGTCATTGGATACTTTGAAAGACGCGTTCAGTTTTAACACAGTGCCCAAAGCAAGGTCGAAAATTCGCACAAACCCATGGTGCAACCCTGCGACGCCCACAAATTCGCCAGCGTCGTCCCCGTCGCCGAATTCGTTTTTATCCAACTCACCTTCAATATCTCCAACAGAATATCGTCTGCTGCAGACATGCAACAGTCCCGCCATCTCAGAGATGTCGACCAGCAGTTATTCCACCGGAAGTGCTAACGGGAGTGACGGGAGTATCCGATACACCAGTTCATTCAGTACGGTGGAAAAACCCCGTTGTATCAATCCTCAGCACAAAGAAAACTGTTTTGATCGCTATAAACCTGGAGAGGTCATCAGTATTAAAATTCCTGATTCAAACAAATCACACTTATTTCAGAGGGACACACAAACGAGTGAATCAGACAAAATCAATGAAATTGCGGTCAATTTGCCGATAGTCACTTCTTTGACGGAAAAACAGATACCTGACAGATACCTGGATGAACACCTGGAGTACAAGGTCAGTTTTCAGTATGAAAACACCTTAGAGTCTCTTTTGGAAAGTGGAAAGGTCAAGTCAGACTCTTTTACGTCTATCCAAGATCTCTACGACGATATAGCAGACGATGGATCCAATATTTCTTTGGGGTCGATTGGTTCGGGAAGTCTTTGTGACGAATTCCCCGTCTGCGATATGACCGATTCGGGTCACAGTTCGGGGAGAGGATCCTTCCTTGAAGCAAAATCGCCCACCTGCTACAGTTTTGAGGGAGAATACTCAAACATGAGTTTCAGAGAAGATTTCGATCAGGACGAAGATGACTTGGGTTTTTGTCGACGCGGTGAGTGCCTAAGCGATTCTGCCAGTTCAGCGAATGGTGACAATGCTGCTTGGTTATCGCCTGAAAGTTCAGAATCTTCTGGAGAGACTGTAACTCCACGTACGAGCTTTAACCACGGCGGACCATCACGCTCTTTAAACGACGTCAAGGCCAGTCTGGAAGAAAAAGTTTTGCGCCTGCGTCGCGAGAAGCTATTGGTTGAGGAAAAGATTCGAGAAGCCCAGGAAGAGGATCGAATTCGCGCGCGAGAGAAAGTTCGATTCCAGAAACAGATGACCTTGCAACGGAAACAGATGCTTCTGCACACACTCAAAGAGCTAAAGAGTAAACTTGAGCAACAGGGCGCCAGACTGCAAACTAGTTACAGCTCTATTCTCAGCATTCAACGAAAGTTTGCCCAAAAAAATCTTGACGCTATGAACATGCTTACCATGCCGCAATAGAAAACCAAAAAGAGAGAATTAAAGATATACGCGTGTTTAAGTTAGCTCATACCTCACAACAAAATCATATAATACAAAACATTAGAATCAGCAATGAACCAATCGATGCTGACAAAATAACAAAAGATCGACGCTCAAACTTTGAGATAAATACTACTGCTGAAAATATTTAGTCAGTATACTTTAATGGGCAATGGTCAAATTGACTTGAACAATATTTCATTAACAGGACGGAGACCAGAGAGGAGACTGAAATAACACTCTCAGTTTAAATTTTTGTCTTAATTGTAACGTACATTGTCATTAATAGTGTTGCTTCCCCGCCGACAGTTTGGAGCCCCTGCAACTCCCACTGGGCACGAGGCTGATAATAAGCTTATATTGTCAAATTTAATTTTAAAAGGATGTAATAATTATTTGATGCATTGGTTGAAAAGCAAGAATAATGTGGTGATCTCTGGAGAAAACAAGGAAACCCTGTTTTGCTTGTTGGAACGGTTTTTAGGGTACAGTTGTTCGGATCAAATGGTTGGTAAAGCCTATTTTAGTCTGCTTAACTTTCATTAGTTATTGCAAATTTGTAAATCTTTGTCGTCCATTGGCACAAAAATGTTTGTTATGATGGATTTTTTTCCCAAAACCTTGATACTTCAAAATGAGTCATGTTGTTGAAAACTGAAGACATGAAACGGTTTAATATGAATGACATATGTATTTCTTGCTTTGGCTTTAACAAAAGGTAGTGTAATATGAACATATAAGGGACTAAATCAGCTAGGCTCATTTGCCACCTGAAAATCGGCTGTACAGGACAAGAGTTGGGGTATTTAGACGAGTCCTCATGCCAATGGAAATAAATTGATTACAGTCAGTACATAAAAAAGGGTTGGTCAATGACATGTATAATGTAGACAATCATCTCAAAGCAACATTTGTTCTATGGAATATGATATACAGCTTTTTGGAGAAAAAATAATGTTGAAATGATGTTGAAGAGGTGCTTTTTATCGTATCGTATATTTACAAAACTAAAAAACAAATCCCCCAGGATGGTTTGTGGTCACATGGCTTCATATATAGTCTTGTTAACATGTGATGTTTTGTGCATGTAACGTGGAGCATTGGAGTCACCAAGTGGCGTCCTGTTAATTTATACAACTGTTGTGCTTTTTATATCATTCAAGTTTGCATAGGCATTTTTTCGAATTAATGCTATTGAAATCAATACCAAGGGAGATAATCAATGTGGTATGATTTTGTTTTCTCCTCTGCTCATTGGTGGAAGTGCCTCGAGTTACAAGAAAGTCGCCTTCAGCTTTACAAAGCAAAACCGTTACTTAGCTCACGTAATCTTTTATATGTGGCAACTTTTTCACAAGTTGACAATTTTACTATATGTATGTATATGTAAATGGGGGCGGGGGTCTTAATGCTCTTCGCATTGAAAAAAATGTGAAGTTTGTTTGAAGTGTTGAATGTCAAGGTCAATTGATATCTGGTAAACGACTCGTGGTGTGGTGATGACGTATGAGAAATGGTGACTGTGTATGACGTCATTGGTTTATGTGTATCTTCGATATCGTGGTACAATGTCTGTGCTGTGGCAAAAAATCTAACAAAAATAATGGCGGCTTGTCTGTTTCCTAGAATTAGTAATTGTAAAACTTAAAATTCTACTAGAACTACAATTTATTCAGTCTGTTGCTCTTTGTTGAAAGTTTCTAGATTTTTCTCTCTTGGCTTATTTCAGATGCTTTCGGTAATTCCATGTTTGTAAGACTATTCGTTTAGTTGCAACATAGAACTTTACTGGTATAGGCCTATACGATTTTTTTGGATGTTTAGTATTTTAAAGAACGGTCCAAGTTAAAATTTAACTACTTATTTAGAGTACTTTCTGTTTAAAATGATTACAAAGGCAGGTAAAAATGAGCATGCCTGGACAATTGAATAATATGTTAGAGGGAGGATATTGCTCTCAGTGAGCATTTCTTTGCGGTTGCAGTTGTTTAATGCTAGGGCTTATGTTCTCTAGTAGAATAGGCACAGATCATGGAATATCTGAGTACCAACATAGAATGTAATTTGTTTGATAATTCTCAACTGTGTTATTTAAATATTTCAGTTATATTAGTCCTCTCAGATCTAAGTTAACGTTATGCTTGTTTATATTTCAAATAAATTATAATTTATCAACCTTTAAATGGTATCGTTTTCTGTTATAAATACCCTACAGGGTTTAACGCTATGCTTAATGTCATTTCACTATTACGGTGTTTGAGCCAATGGGTGAAGAGAATAACTCACACTGTTACTATAACAACAAACAAGCGAACAGACAGGGCTATTTGTTATGAGACTATTCAGACACCACTAGTCTCGCGTGAACCAGACTTCTCGCGTTAACTTCGACCACGACTTGATAGTCTGGTAAGACTGCACCTTAATTACTGCAAACAAGCACCGACTGAAAACTTTTCAACTTCAACAAATAAGCCTTAAATTAATTTATTTGTAAATAAATACAAAAATTTTGAGTTCGATTAAATGTTTGAATTTTTTTTTAAATATATCTATCAGAAAAGAAACTGAACGATAACCGGGCCATATAAAGGTCATTTCTTTTTTGCAATAATTAAAGCGATGCTACTATGTACAATAAAATGCTTACAGGTTAACGGGGCATTATCCCTTGTGTTGGAGTATGCTCTCTAATGTTCTCTCTAACCGAGCTATATCCATTTTATAATTGGATCTTAAACATTCAGTCAAATTCATCCACGCGGTACTTGGGACTTTTATCACTAAACATAAGAGCTCCACAAATATTGACCAATCAAATATATTTGTTTTCAAAATCTCCACGCCAAGAGACCTATAGTTGACTGTTTCTATTTAAAGGGATATAGGAGTTATTGCAGCCAGTAGTGACGCTTTAACCGGCAGTGTTACCAGACTGTCTAGCTGTGGTCGAAGTTAGCACAAAAATAGTCTGGTTCAGGGTTCACATTGAGACTAAGACACCCACCACAAGCACACACAGATACGGGTCCACATTGAGACTAAGACACCCACCACAAGCACACACAGATACGTGTCCACATTGGGACTAAGACACCCACCACAAGTACACACAGATACGGGTCCACATTGAGACTAAGACACCCACCACAAGCACACACAGATCCGGGCCCACATTGAGACTAAGACACCCAAGTAGTATAGTAAGGGCAACAGGGTTAACATTTGAAAAAATTACTACATAATAACGTGAGGGGTGCCATTTTTTGGCCCCGCTCACGGATTTATGTAGTAATTTCTTTTTTGGCACCACTCACGTATTTATGTAGTCATTTTTTACAACATATTAACGTTACACGTATTTATGTAGTCATGTTTACGATTGAGTAGTCAGGTGCTGGGACAGCAGCTTCGTACAAGAGACTCGGGAAACCCAGAAGGGGAATCCCGGGCTGATTTCCCGGGCTGCTTGAGGTCAACAGGTGCGGTCGCGTCTCGTCTG